>MU704563.1:40111-138679 GCA_026770625.1 Nicotiana glauca
GTAGACTCGGAATGATAGTATCTTGAAGTTACACGCATTTATGCTATTTATAACAAACGATAACTAAGTGGTGTGAAGGATAAAGGGTAACGAATCAAAGAAAATAAGTTTCGTTGAAGGTTGTCGATTTGGGATAAAATACGGTCCGAGCTACAATACCCGGTATTTATGGACCAGTGCCATATAAAGTACTACATGACCATGATAGTAAGGAGTATAAGGTATGTTAAAAGTGAGTAGTGTTTTAAATAATTTGAGATAATACTTAATTATGTGTGTAATTGATTAATTATTGAGTAATGAGAGATTGCCTAATTAATTAAAGAATTATTGAGTAATTAATTAAAGAGTAGGATAAGATTTAACCCTCCCCCCTCCCCACAATGTGGCAAGCATTCCTTTCCTATTTAATGACTAGTAATAAAGGTTGCAAGGTGTCACACTTCAAAGAAAGAAATGTGACACCAAGCTTAATTATGTGGGTCTAACTAAAAGTAAGGATAACATTTATAGTCTTTTAAGAAAGAATTTCAAGCAAAGTAGCGTTCTTTCTAAGAGTTTTAGCCAAGCTTCCTAAAAGTAATGTTATTTCTTATCTCTTAAGAAAGGGTTTCAACAAAGATGATTTTTCAATAGCAACATTATTGCTTCGAGCATTTCATACGAATTGTTTCATATTTCGATCTCGTCATCACATGTTTTGTCGCTATTAACGTGTGTTAGAGGGATTGTAAAGATAATCGACTCAGGTATGTTAAGGCTATCCCTTCTTTCTTTTTGGTATGATCCATACTATATAAACGAAACGAAAAAATGCACAACTTCCATAAATGACTCTATTCATAGGAATATTAGAGGTGCCTATGTTATTGAATTTCCATGTATCTTATTATTACATCTTATGTTCATGGGTCTCAGAAAAATACGTAATCAATAAAGTTTATCCGAAAAGTATATTGATCTTATTAACATATTTTTATGCATTTCATTCATTTATACATGTACATTGACCCACGAACATATGGCGTTACATACACGTATATATATGTACTTATATGTATATGGGATATGGGAAAATTTTACAGTGTTATATACACACCACCACCTGATCAGCCGGTATATGTTGATGATTTTTCCCACGATGGCCGAGATGATATGATGGGATACCCTTGGAGGCCTGATGATGTTATGTACACCTATACCTATGCATGACATGATATTTATACACACGTGCATGACATTATAAATGTTTCAGGATTTACAAAGTTATTTGGACTTACATGCGAAAATCTTTATTCCATGTTTCATCTATGTCTTTTATGTACTGACTTTTATGCCTTACATACTCAGTACATTATTCGTACTAACACCCTATTTCTCTGGGCCTGCATTTCATGCCCACAGGTGTAGGTAGACGAGCCGATGGTCCCCCTCCTTAGGATCCTTGATCAGCGAGAGTTGGTGTGCTCCATTTGATCCGGAGCCACTTTTGACCTTTGTAAGATATGTTTGTATGCATATATGGGTATGACGGGGCCCAGTCTCGTCCTTGTACAGTTGTATATTCTAATATAGGTCTGTAGAAAATTATATATAATTGGATAGTATGTGGCCTTGTCGGCTTCCAGTTTTGGTTATATTGTTGTCATTGCAGGCTCGACCCACTGTATTCTGCATGTATATGTACATGTGTCTTTTGGACAGGTTTTACTCATGTACGTTATAGGATTTGGGCACCGTCGTGGCCCATCAATTTGGTTCATGAAAAAGTGGTATCAGAGCAGTTCTGTCCTAGGGCTGTATATAGACCCTGTCTAGTAGAGTCTTGTTTATGGGTGTGTTATGCACCACACTTATAAACAAGAGGCTACAAGACATATAGGATTTTATCCTCTCTTCTTATCTTAGATCGTGCGATATAAGAATTCATGTTCCTAACGATATGTTATTTTTTCAACGATGCCTCCAAAGACTACAACCACCCAGAAGGGAAAGTCTGTGGCTGGCGAGACTACTAGTCGAACGCCACGAGTTACCAGGACTCGGGGAGAGTCTCATAGTGAGATTCCATCTCAGACTTCACATACCCTTCCCTTTATGGAAGAGCTCCAAGGGACACCAACTCCAACACCTGCCTCTGTACGTTCAGCCCCTCAGCCAGATGCACCGAATCAAGAAATGAGAGATGATATTCAGATGTTAACTCGATTAGTAGTTGCACATGCTCGGCGTTAGGAAGTAGGTATTGGTGGTCATGCAGATAGGTCTGTCACTGTGAGGGTTCATAATTTCATTAATTTAGACCCTCCAGTATTCACTAGGTAGATTCAAATGAGGACCCTCATGTATTTATCGATAGAATGTAGAGGACTTTGAGGGTAATGAAGGCCACTGCGATTGAGTCAGTTGAGCTAGCTTCCTATAGACACCAAGACATTGCAGTTAATTAGTACAAGTCTTGGGAATTGTCCAGAGGTGAGGATGCCACTCCAGCAGTATGGCAGGATTAACAGAAGCTTTTCTTCGTCATTATCTGCCACCAGAGCTTAGACGGGCCAAAGTTGATAGGTTCTTAACCCTTCGGTAGGGTAACATGAGTGTTCGCGAGTACAGTCTTCAATTTGATTTGTTGTGTTAGATCATATTTTAATGATGCAATTAATATACATGTGCAGGAACTCAAATAAGTCAAGAAGAGCTTCTGGGATGGTTCATGACGAACAAGGGAAGAATTCACTCGCAAAGATTTACAAGGAAAGAAATAAATCTACTTGAGATCAGCAAATCAGGATTAGCTTCATAAATTTGGGTAAATCAAATCGGCATCAAATCAACAGTATCAGTGATTAACGGAACCGGAATAATCAAGGCACAAGAATATCAGTGATTAGCGGAGCTGGAATAATCAAGGTAGAATCACGGAAGAATAAAAGATGCAAGAAGATCTGGGAAGCAACCCCTTTTGGAAGATCCAACAATCAAGGAGAAATCTCGTAAAGCAATCCTCTGCCGAAGAAAAGAAATCAAGTGAAGCAAATGGCTCACTCCTTATTCTTGGAAATAATCAATTCTTTCCAAGGATAAAAAACCTTAGGTTGACAAGCCTCTACTGTTAATCATAGTATAAATACTCCCTTGTAAACCCTAGTCCAAATATACTTTGATCAAACCAAATCACTCTATTTATTCTACTGCAAACAAGCATAGTAGCTTACTTAAATCTGCTGTGTAATAAGTCAGGGATAGAAAGAGGGTACACAACTGGTGAGGCATTATATCAAAATGAATGCTAGAGAAACTGAGCGATATACATCACATTTGTACTCGGAAGAAACTCATTTACTAGAAGAGAAATACCTTGCAACCCAAGGGACTGGATTAGGATTCACATTGAATCCGAACCAGTATAAAATCCTGGTGTCTTTAATTCCTGCAATTATTTTCTGCATTTTACTTTCAGTTATCATACCTGCTTGATTACCATATTTAGTCGACTACTCTAGTTATAAGTTAACTTATAAGCGAACTATTTTAATAACTTACAATTCACTCCCCCCCTATTATACTTTCAATTGGTATCACAACAAGGTTCACATTTTACTTTTTGCTTAACAGCTTGTGAGAAAAGATCATGAAAAATCAGGTTATCATAGGATCTCTCTTTCAGGAATGAACCTCACAAGTTAGACCACCATACTTCAATGGACAACATTTCTCTCACTGGAAAGTACGAATGGAAATCTTTGCCAAAGCATACGCTGTTAAAGTATGGAGAGTCATCAAAAAGGGATATTATCCACTACCTGCTAGCACTCCACCACTCGCTGATCCTGATGACATATACTCACACTCAAAGGAGCAACTGGAAGCTGTACAAGTGAACAACAAGGAAAGGAATCTACTTCACAACGTTATAAGTGGTGAAGAATATGAGAAAATATCGAGTTGTGATATAGCCAAAGAGATGTGGGACAAACTTGAGGTCACTTATGAGGGAACCAACAAAGTAAAGGAAACTCACATAAACATGCTAGTTCATGACTACAAACTCTTCTCAATGAAAGAAGGAGAATTCATTGAGGAAATGTTTGCCATGTTTAGTAAGATAATCAGTGACTTAAAGGCTTTTGGCAAGCCTTACACCAGTGGTTATCAAGTCAGAAAAATTCTCAGAAGTTTGCCAACCACTTGGCAGACAAAAGTAGTCACGCTGGAATCTCAAGACCTAAACAAATTGTTCTATGATGAACTACGATGAGAACTCATTGATTTTGAAAGGACGCATCTGAAAAAGACAAATCAATAGGAGAAAAAGAAAATAGTTGCATTCAAAGCCTCTACTAAATTGGCTGAAATTGAAATCGATGATCCTGAAGCTCTACAAGAAGAGATTGCTATGATGTCTAGAAACATGGATGGACTAATGAGAAGATACAGAAACACAAAGAAAGGAAGATTCCCACCAAGACGATCAAAGAAATACAATGAACAGGACAAGAACGATGGAAAATGCTGCAAATGTGGAAAATTTGGGCATATTCAAGCTGAATGTCCAGAACTAAAAAGGAAGATCTATAGAGGCTTCAACAAAAACAAATCTTTCGGAAGCTGGAGCGATGAGGATGAATCAAACCATGAAGAAATAGCAAATATTTATTTCATGTCAATTCTGGAAAATGAAATAAACAAAACCTCAGGATGCTGGACAAATGAAGATGACTCAGATGACGAAAACTATTTCATGGCACGGGGTGAAACTAGCGAGGTAAGATCTTATGAATGTGAAAGATGTAATGAATTGCAGGATATTCTTTATTCTACCTTAAAGGAGTCTTAAAGAATGATGAATGAACTTAAGAGACTTACTAAGGAAGTCAAAGACTGGAAACTCAAACATGAAGTTTGTGAAATCGAAAAAGAAGTACTTCAAGAAGAGTTTGCGAAGTTGCAAATGCAGCTTAACAGCTTGCGCAAATCCACCAATCACAGTTCTGTCATGTCAAATCAGAATATTTACAAGTCAACTGGAAAGGAACCAATCAGAACCAAATCGACCAGTCGGTCGGACCAGATGACTTACAAGTCAACTGGGAAGGAACCAGCTAAATCTATATCGGCCAATTCTAACACTTATAAAAGACCTGAAAACAGGTCTACAACTAAATGTCATTATTATAATAAAAGTGGGCATAAATATTCAGGTTGTCACTTTCGTAAATCTAATATGTCAGGTTCGGTTTTGAAGCCAAAAAATTCTGAACCTAGTAACACTAACTCACCAGGACGCAAGCAAGCTTGGGTATCTAAAAGAAAGTGATCATCTTGTCTTGCAGGAACACCACAAAGTAAGCCTCAAAGGAAACTGGTATCTATATAGTGCGTGTTCTAGTCACATGATAGGTGATAAAAACCTGTTCAAAGAAGTTACAAAGATCGATGGAGGAAGTGTAAAATTTGGAGATGATTCAAGGGGCAAAATAGTTGGCACTGGAACAATTCCCTCAACAACAATTGTGACATTACTGATGTATATCTTGTTGATGGCCTAAACTACAATCTCTTGCGCATAAGTCAACTCTGCAACTCAGGTTATGAGGTAAAGTTTAAAAGAACAGGATGTGCTATTGAAGATGAATCAGGTAAGATAATTCTACTTGGAAAAAGGTATGGAAATGTTTATATACTTGATGGATTTGAAAAGATAGATGGCCACATCTTCTTAACCTCTATGTCTGATGATCCCTGGTTATGGCACAGAAGACTTGGCCACACTAGCATGTATTTGATTGAAAAACTGTCCAAGCATGATTTAGTTATTGGCTTGCCTAAACTGAATTTTTCTAGAACTCATATTCGTGATGCATGCCAAATGGGTAAGCAAACCAGAAAGTCTTTCAAAAATAAAGATATAGTGTCTACTTCGAAACCTTTGTAATTACTTCATTTGGACTTATTCGGACCTACTAGAACTGCTAGCATACGAGGTAAGAAATATGCTTCTGTTATTGTTGATGATTTTTTACGTTTCACCTTGGTAATCTTCCTGTCTCATAAGGATGAAGCCTTAAGAAAATTTGAAATTTTCTGCAAAAGGACTGAAAGAGAAAAGGGATATCTGATATCAAAAATTCAGAGTAACCACGGAGGAGAATTTGAAAGCAGAGCTTTTGAAGACTTCTGTAACGATCAAGGATACACTCACAATTTCTCTGCACCATGTTCACTACAGCAAAATAGGGTTGTGGAAGGAAAGAACAGAACTCTCCAAGACATGGCAAGAACCATGCTACTAGAACATTCATTGCCAAACCATTTTTGAGCAGAAGGCGTAAGTACTGCATGTCACATGCTGAATCGTTGCCTCATAAGGCCAATTCTGAAAAAGACCCATTAAGAACTCTGGAAAGGTAAACGTCCAAATATTAGTTATTTTCATCCCTCTGGAAGCTAATGTTTTATTCACAATAATGGTAAGGACAATCTTGGAAAGTTTGATCCAAGAAGTGATGAAGGTATTTTTCTTGGCTATTCATTAAATAGCAGATCTTTTAGAGTCTATAATAAACGTACTTTATGTGTAGAAGAATTTGTACATGTTATATTCAATGAAAATAATCTCTTGGTCGAGAAAGGAACTACTGTAGGTGACGAAGCTCAAACTCAAGAAGCTTGGGACAAAGGAAAACCACATGAGTCGACTAACACGACTGGAATGATTGAGTCAACTAAAGAAAGCATCAACAGTACTCCAGATCAACAAGCAGAGTCGACTACAAATATAATCCGACTAAATGAATGGAGAAGCGAACCCGAATATCCTCAAAAATATATTATAGGGGATCCAAACGAAGGAATGAAAACCAGTGCTGCCCTAAAAAAGAAAGCAAATATTGCATTGATTTCTCAAATTGAGCCAAAAAGGTAGAGGAAGCACTGAAGGATTCAAGCTGGGTGCAAGCCATGCAAGAGGAATTAGATCAATTCAGCAAGAATCAAGTGTGGAAACTAATACTCAAACCTGATAATGTGTCTGTGATCGGAACAAAATGGGTATTCAGAAACAAATTGAACGAGGATGGAAAGGTCATAAGAAATAAGGCAAGATTAGTTGCTCAGGGCTATTCACAGCAAGAAGGAGTCGACTATGATGAGACTTTTGCCCCAGTAGCTCGCTTAGAGTCTATACGAATTCTCTTGGCATACGCATCCTTTAAAAGATTCAAGCTGTTTCAAATGGTGTCAAAAGCGCCTTTTTGAATGGATTCATCGAGGAAGAAGTCTTTGTAAAATATCCTCCAGCTTTGAGGATTCAAAATTTCCATACCATGTATACAAGCTTACTAAAGCATTATATGGGTTGAAACAGGCTCCACGTTCCTGGTGTGATAGGCTGAGTACTTTTCTTATTGATCATGGCTTTACCAAAGGTAAAATAGACACTACCTTATTCATTAAACGATCTACGGAAGGTAATCTCATTATTCAAATTTATGTTGATGATATTATTTTTGGTAGTGCTAACCCTCTTATGTTCAAGGAATTTTCAAATCTTATGCAAAGCGAATTTGAAATGAGCATGATGGGTGAACTCACGTTCTTCCTTGGGCTACAAATTCATAAAACCGAAGAAGGAACTTTTATTTGTCAGACTAAATATACAAAGGAGTTGAATCAAAAAATTTGGCATGAGCAATGCAAAATAAATTGGCACTCCTGTGAGCCCTGCTACAAATTTAGACAAAGATGAACATGGCACCCAGTTGATGAAACCAAACACAAGGGAATGATTAGATCACTGATATATCTGACAACAAGTCGACCAGATATTGTTCAGCGTATGTAAATGTGCCAGGTTTCAGTCGGCTCCCAAGGAGTCACATGTTACTGCTGTAAAAAGAATCATTCGATATCTCATTGGAACAGTATCTCATGGACTATGGTATCCTCATTCTAACTCATTTAAATTAGAAGGTTTTTCAGATGCTAATCTTGTAGGTGATAAAGAAGATAGAAAAAGCACGAGTGGCATTTGTCAATTACTAGGAAAGGCATTAATATCCTGGAATAGTAAAAAGCAAGCATCAGTCGCCTTGTCCACCACCGAAGCTGAATACATTTCTATTGGAAAATGTTGTGCACAACTTCTGTATATGTCTCATCAATTGGGTGACTATGAACTTTCGTTTAAACCTATACAATTTTTTTGTGATAATTCTAGTGCTATTTGTCTATCAAAAAATCATGTGCATCATTCTAGAGCATAGCATATAGATATTAAGCATCATTTTATTAGAGATCATGTTCTTAAGGGTGATGTAGAAATAGCTTTTGTTGGCACCTCTGCTCAATTAGATGATATTTTTACTAAGCCTTTGCAGAAGAAAAATTTTGTACTTTGAAAAAATTACTTGGTATTATTTGCTTGTCTCAAAACTCTTAGTACCTATGTGCTCAATTTTTGTAAAAAGTGCTATAATTATCCCTTTTCCACGCATTGATTACGCCCCCAATTTTTTTCCCTCTCTTTTCACATCAGTTCGCAGTTCGAAGATAGAAAGCCAATCATCACGTCTTCTTAACTGACAACTTTTCCTTTTCTGTACTCAACCGTCAAATTTCTCTTCTTAAGTTAGAAAACCTCTTCAGTCGCTCTCATCCCCATCTTCTCTCCACAACCTTGTGCAAATCCCCTCTTCTTCAATGACGAAACATTCCAAGAACCCCTCTGCATCTACCAGAAAAAGTACCCGCTCTAAGGCGAAACCCCTTTCTGCGCCTCCTAAGCAAGTAGACCTAGGGTCTGATCACTCTGAAGGCTACGCCTCATCTCAGGGTGATTTCTCTGAACATTCTCAACTTCTAGGTGAAAAAGCCTTAGGCAAACGACCCATGGAAGATCTTCCTGTCTCATCTACTCCAACGAAATCAAAGGTTGATTTCTCTGCCTCATTCGATTCTGACCTAAATTTCTGGGATACCCCAAATAGGGATATTTTTATTTCTCTCAAGGATAAACCCATCGCTCATGGAAGACTTGTGGATCTTGATGATATAGAAGCTCTCAACTGTAAGGTAAAAGATCTCTTTATCTATCAGGGGTGGGAAAAATTTCTCTTTGTTTCTCCGCCTAAGGTATATGAACCCTTAGTTCATATGTTTTATGACAATCTTCGCTCTAGTAAACCAGATAGGCTAGAATCTCTAGTACTAGGAAAGTGCATTATTTTTTACTGTGCCCTATTTGACTCACTTTTCCTGTCGCGACCCCAATCCCGGTCGTGATGGCGCCTAACACAATTGCTAGGAAAGCCCGACCAATTAACACTCACAACTCAATCACACCACCCATTTCCAATTTATAGCATTAAATTAACCGTTTAATAAGTCTATTAACCAATAATTTAGATAGAGACAGTATGAATCACTGACTTAGCCAACATCTCCCAAAGACCTGGGGTCATGAGTCTAGCTCTAAGATAACAAAAAAAATAAATCCTCAGTAATGCTGATGTTCTAAAATGCGGAAATAATAAAAGGACAAGGGGAGGAGTCGGGTCCTGCGGACGTCAGGCAGCTACCTCGACAACTCCTGAAAAACTCTGAAAGCAGCAAACAACTCAACTAAGCCTCTGGGACACCTAAATCTGCACACATGGTGCAGGGAGTAAAGTGAGTACATCCAACTCAGTGGTAATAAGAGTAAATAATAACTGAGCGATAAGAAAACACATAAAGCACTCCATCATACTATATAGGATAGTAAGACCCTTGAGAAAATAGTAATTCTATGAAAATCCTTTAGAAAATATCTGGCTCAGTTAAAAACCTCTTTAGAAAATATCCTTGTGAATACCTAATTTTTGACCATATTCGAATTTTTCTCACTTTTCACACTAACTTCCCACTTCACCCACTTCCCCACTCTCTCCACTACCTCCCACGCTCCTCCACTCATGTCCGCCACTTGTCCACCACTCACAACCCTCACCCCTCCATAAAACACACCCTATACTCAGATCCCTAACACAAAAACCAGCTACTGTGCCTTCTTGTTCTTGGTCTCACTCAACAGACCCCTCTTCTTCTTCCTCATTTTCAGCCCAGAAACACTTTCTTCTCAGACATGTAAGTATCCAACAATCACCACACGCACTAGGAAGTTGGAATTTGAGGAAGAATCCGAAAAAAATAGTTTCAAACAAAATCAAAAGAAAGATGGAATTTGGTATCGATTCGCATGGTTTTGGTGAAGAAAAACATTACTGCTGATTGTCCGTTGTGCTGCCGATCTGCTGAGTTCCTTCTTTGTTCTTTTAGCCTTTATTTGGCACTTTAAGCAATCTGGTACGCTTTTCTTTAGCTGTATTTTTGTTTGTTTGGTAAATCTCAGCCATTGTAGTTTTGAACTTCATTTTCTAATAGTACGCATAATCATGGCTATTTTGAGCATTATGTCGAGGCTCTGTTTTGTTTGCAATCAATTAGTTACTTTTCCATATCCCTTGTTTTGTCAGCAATGATTTTATTTAAAGTAACAGATGCAGACTTCGATTTTAGGTTAAATTTGAAATAAAATGCCATCTAGTTGCGTATGAAGTCATGTTTGTTTCTAAATGTTTTCTCTTTTTGTTATTTGTTTGCTTGGGTTTATTGACTGATGAATCAGATTTAGCACTAAAGAATATTATTTTTAAAATAAATAAATAAATAAAAGTTGTGATTTGGCATAACTTTGATTCATTCGATTTTCGATGGTTTTGCCGTAGCTTTTTTCGCTGTTCACTTTGTTAGTTTGTTGGAATTTTCTTTTGGCTTGTCAATCTTCAATTGTTTATAGAAAGATAATATTTCGTTATTGTTGATTCACTTTTCCTTTTGTTTTGGGTGTACATGTGGATATGAATTGTATTAGATTGATGGCTCTCACTTAATTAATATTTTAATCCTTAGAACTCGGGACGTGTCATTTAGCAAATTTTAATGGCCTCCCGCAAAGTTAATAACACGCTAGTCGTTTTAGGCTCGTTATTTAAATAATATTACCTTCTAAACTCAGGTGCACATTTATGTGATCCAAATCCAAATCTCAACGAAGTCGAAATGTGTCAAAGCCGCGGGGTGCATTTATGTGACGTGGTTCGAGACGTGTTTTCATGACGTTGCAATTCTCTTTAAAATAATAATAATAAAAGCGGTTTAAAGTTAAAAAGCACATAAGTTAAAACATGTATTAAAATCAGTTTTTTAGCTAATTATAATAATTTAAGCGACCGTGCTAGAACCACGGGATCCGGGGGTGCCTAACACCTTCCCTCGGGTCAACAGAATTCCTTATTCAGAATTTCTGGTTCGCAGACTCCAACTGGAAGTCGAAATTTTCCTCGATTTGGGATTCAAGTTAAACCGGTAACTTGGGACACCAAAAGCCAATCCTATCCCAAGTGGCGACTCTAAAATTGAATAAATAATCCCGATTCAAATAATGCCACTTAAAATGGGAAAACTCCCTTATACACTATCCTTCGGGGGTGGTGCGTAAAAAGGAGGTGTGACAGCTCTGGCGACTCTGCTGGGGAAACAGACCTAGAACTTCGGTACATTAAGAATTAGAGCTTAGAATAATTGTTATGTTTGGCTTTATCTGATTTTCCTACATGTTTCATGCTAAATGTGCTAAATGTTTTACCGTCGGGGATGTGCTTACTGGTTGAGACTCCCTATTCTGTTAGTGTCATACCCTGAAATAAGAAAGGCTCAAATAAGTTCCAAAGTCGGACGATCTCGCGGGTCCCCGGTACGTAGCCCCCTCCTCGACTCGAGTTGTCCGCTCGGGTATACTATTTAGAACACATGCCCAGGTTATGAACCTAGAATAACTTGACTTTATGCCGGATCCCTAGTAGGAACGCTTATTTGCATCATGTTGCATTTGACTTAGGGGACTCAACACAGGGGTTGGGTTCGTCTAGGACAGATAACCTGAAATGAAAAAGACCATCCTGCTGCATCCTGTTTGTTTTATGCATTTATTTGCTTCAGACTTGCATGTTGACCGGCTTCTGAAAATCGGGAATATTGAAAATTTGTGGAAAAGAAAAAGAGAAAAATAACAGTGTAGAGAGATAACTATTTTTAGAAAAATAAACCAATGTCAAAATAGTGTCGAAGCTCTGTCGAATTTTTGAAAAACAGAAAAAGAGAAAAGAGAAAAGAAATTTTATTTTCAAAAAATGGTTTGTTTTATTGGTCAAGAAAAGGAAAAAAAAACTAAAGGGTTTCATTAGTTGGTAAAAAAAAAGGGGGGGGGGGGGGTACAAAAAAAAAAGAGTATTGTTTTTCGAAATAGTGTATTTGTCGATGAAAAAGAGTTTTGTTTTCAAAAATAGTTAGTTTTATTGACCGAATTACGCGGGTCTGATTTTCACCGGATGTGAGATACGTAGGCAAACCTTATCGGTTCCGACCCCAATTTTCGAAAAATTCAAAAATATTTTCCTTTATTTCCTTTTAGAGAAAAGTCTTTCTTTGAGACCCCAATTTTCAAAAAAATCCAAAAAATATTTTCCTTTATTTCATTTTACAGAAAAGTCTTTCTTTGAGACCCCAATTTTTAAAAAATTCAAAAATATTTTTCTTTATTTTCTTTTACAGAAAAGTCTTTCTTTGAGACCCCAATTTTCAAAAAAATCCAAAAATATTTTCCTTTAGTTCCTTCTTTAAAATTCTTTCCTTAGAAAATAGAAAAAAAAAATTTAAAACTAAAAAAAAAGTAGTTTCCTTTTTTCTGAAGTCTTTCATATGCAAACAGAAATAAAAAAAAATTAATAAAAATTAAAATCCAAAATACGGGTTTCCTTTATTTTGAAGTATTTATCCAAAAAAGAAACATCAGAAACAAAAATCCAAAAAAACACCTTAGATGTCTTTCTTTCATAAATGTCAATAAAAAAAATAAAATTCTTTTTTGAAGTCAAAAAAAAAAAAAAACAGTTTGCTTTTCTTTAGAAGTACTTTTGTAAATAAACAAAAACTAAAAAATCCAAAATATTTTTTTAAAAGTCCCTCTTTCAAAGATTAAGAAGCAACTTCCAAATCCAAAAAGAAAACAAAAATAAAATATTTTCTTTCTTAGAAAAAGAGAAAATAAATAAAAATTCAAACAAATATATTTTTCTTTACTTCTAAAATTCCAAAAACTCCAATTGAAAGAAAAGAAATGTTAAGAAGTCTTTCTTTCAAAAAATAAAAGAAAAATCGAAAAAAAAATTCAAAGAAAAATTCCCTTTCTTCCTTTAAAGCATTTTTTTTTAGAAAATTCCAAAAGAACAAAAAAATGAAATAAAAAAAAAGTTTTCCTTTTGCCTTAAAGCTTTAATGGTCTGAGTTTTATAAAAACCAAAAAAAAAAGTTAGTTTATTTACTCCATTTCCAATCTTCCCGAACTACGCAAGATCTGATTCATGTGGGGTCATGATACGTAGGCAATCCCCACCGGATTCGATCATATCCATAGAATTAATTGAGTGAAAAAAAATAAAAAAAAAGAGTGAAAATAAATAAATAAAAGAGTGACAAAACAAAAAAAAAAGAAAATAAAGGAGAGTGCCAAAAAATAAAATAGTGGCAAAAATGAAAAAATTCAAGAGTGATTTAAAAGAAGAAGAAATGAATAAAAGAGGTACAGAGTTGAAAATGGTTAGTTAAGGCCGAGATGAAACATTCAATCGTGCAAACACATGGTAGAAGCGTTTAACTGTTAGGTGCATTGCACCCCAACGTGCGATTTCCTATTAGTTAAATGTCCCAAAACTAACAAGGTTGTTGCGTGAGCAAGTTAGTCAGGTTCTTTTTAGGTGGTTGGTTTTGTTGATATGCGGTGACGAACGCGCAACTTTGCACGTGACCACAACATTATACACAAAGCCGAACTCCACCTCCCAGAAATGTCCATCCTTACC
Source organism: Nicotiana glauca (assembly GCA_026770625.1). NCBI lineage: Eukaryota > Viridiplantae > Streptophyta > Magnoliopsida > Solanales > Solanaceae > Nicotiana > Nicotiana glauca. The sequence continues at coordinate 54,070 of MU704563.1, forward strand.
AAGCTCCATATAATTCCTAATCAAATATTCCTCGGTACAATTCTCGTCCGAGAGAGCCTTTCAAAAGGAATCAGCTCACCCCTATTGGTGAATCATACTCAGGTTTGTTCCAAAAGCTGGTCAGGCGAGGTTTGCTACAGCCAGTGGCCCAAATCCGGCTGAACCCCGAGCCCCCTCGCACCGAGCTGATGTTATATGTGAATACCACTCTGGAGCAGTGGGACACAATACAGAGGACTTTTGGACCCTCAAAAGGGCGGTTGAAAATCTGATTGAAGCTGAAAGAATTATTTTTCGGGAGGAAGAAGCTCCTGATGTGATGAACAATCTATTGTCTGCCCACAACATCGGGCCGATAGTCGGAATGATCTGTGAAGCTGAGGAATTTGATCCGGCACTGAAGGCTATTGCGCCCATTGTCGAGACAGAAGAAAAGCCAAAAAAAGTTCCCCATCAAATGGGAGTCTCGGGAGCCAGTCTTGCTATCCTTTCGTCCGGATTATCTCAGGGTGTGATCCGGATGTTTTACTTTATTGTCTTACTTTCCGACGTAAACCCTTCTTCTTCAAAATTGAAAAAAAAAAAAATCGAAAAAAAATAATAATAATAAAAAAATGAAATTAATATTTCATTGTCCAGGAATGTCTCTTCTCTTAATCTTATCATTTTTCTTTCTTATTCTCTTTTAGTTTTGTTAAATGCAGATTTCAATAACACGATATGCTTGCGGACTTCATGCCCGGATCCTGAAAGTTGTCAGACCTCGAAATAATGAGTCAAGGATTAGATCGCAATGAAGATAAAGTTTAAGGAAATAAAACAAAAAGTTGGAACAACTGAAGGAAAATTGGTTCCCGGATTGGAAAGGTCCATACATTGCAACAAGAGTACTGCCAAAAGAGTGCGTTGAACTTTGGGACATATCGAAGAAATATCCCTGAAACAACTGTCAATGCAAATGCAGTCAAAAGGTACTTTGTTTGATCCTTCATACAATTCTAATATTCTCCGGTTGGGATGATGAAGGCTTTCATTCTCGCTACCCAAACACTATCAACCCTTTGCAAACCCTTTGAGTCAGTTACCATTCTATGACTACCCTCTTTGGAACCTGAAAGTGTCGTTAAAAAAAAGGAAAAAAAGGAAAAAAAAATAAGAAAGAATTGAAAAATAAAACAAAATGAAATAGAAGGAAAAAAAATACAAAAAACAGAAGGAAAAGGAAAGAGAAAAGAAAGAGAAAACGAAGCAAAACAGAAAAACAAAAGAAAATCAAAAAACAAGTTTCCCTGAACTACATTCGACTTGATTCCAAAAGGATACATAGGCAGCCTTTCTCTGGGGTTCAGTCACACCAAAACAAAAATCCAAAGTCCCCTAAAAGTGAAACTGGGGAATATGTTATAATGGTTCGGCGATGATCTCGCCTAAAAGGTTCCAAAGTTGTAACTCAATCCAAATCCTTTTTACCCAAACTCTGTTCAAGTTCTTCTGATCAATCAACAAAGAGCTTCAAAATGGGAGGATAGAGTTACTTGGATCTAATACAACAAAATGAGAGAGTCTTATTGGTGAAAACCCGCACGGGCACCATGAGGCGATGGTAAGCAGAGAAATGCAAAATGAGATAGTCTTATTGGTGAAAACCCACATGAGCACCGTAAGACGATGGTAAGCAGAGAAAAATCAAAATGAGAGAATCTTGATAGTGAAAACCCACACGGGCACTATAAGGCGATGCTGAGAAGATAAATGAGTAAGGTCAGCTTGTGAAAACTCGCAAACGGCGACCCTAATTGAAAAGTGGATCCCCACATCCACGGTGCCGACAAATTCCTGGCAACGTTTCTCGAATTTTGAGGCAAAAGATGTGATGAATTTATGAGAGTCGGACAGTTTACACAGATCAGGCATCCAGTCCAAAAGGCATGTCATGTTCATTGAAGTCCGTATGTACTCCAGATAAGTCCTTCTCTCCTCTTCCCGAAAGGGATACCTCTCGTTTAAGTTCATTGTCCTGTCCATTATTTATTTTTCTTTGAATCCCTTTCGGTCTAACTCTATTCCGAAACTGAGACAGAGAAGGGATAGCAAGACTGATTTACAGGGCTTTCGTTTGGCACGATCTAATGTGCAAAAAGGCACCCATTCTTGCCAGGGGCATCAAGTCGACCCTGACTAGCCATAGCGGTCGTTGCTTCGAAATCAAAACTCTTGAAAGGAGAAAATCAAATTGAAGTGCCTATAAAGGCAAATGAAGCTGAAAAGGTTGAGTTCCACGTGGCTAACTATCTCGACAAAGGTTTGAAAAGCCAAGGTGACCCAAATGCTCTGAAATCGAAGTTGGAAGAAAGAAGTCAAAAAATGAAAGGCCTACGAAGGCAAAATAAAGATGGAAAAGGTTAAGTCCCACGCGACTATCCGTTATAGCAAAGTTTGAGGAGACAAAAGTTCCCCAATATGCTGAAGAAAAGAAAAGAAAAAGAAAAAAAGAGAATCAGAAAGGAAAGGCCTACGAAGGCAAAATAAATTTGAAAGTTGAGTTCCACCGACCAACCATCATGGCAAAGTTTGGAAAAATCAGAGGTTCTCCAGGGCCTAAAATGAATCGATCCTCAGGGAGCAAATAGTTGCAGTTGAGATCTTCATCAAAGAAGTTGGGCCGGGATCGAGTGATCGAAACTAATCAAGGCCACAAAACCAACCACTTTTTCAAACTAACAGTTGTTCTTTGTTTGAAAAATTGAAACAGGTGCAATCCAAGCAACCGTGCAAGAAGCAGGTGCAACCAAAAAGGAAAAGAAATGCGCAAGTGCTAGAAACAGCTTTGCAGCAAGGAATCAACCCACAAGGGAAGTTTCCTCCAAATTCTTTCCTGCATTTTTACTAAACAAAAAAACAAATGAAAAAAATGAAGAGATAACAAAAGAAGAAAATCCCAAAAGAGGATAGTTTAGAATTCCCAATACCAACCTGGTACTTCCTAAGCCAACATTAAGGCTCCAATCCCTGAGTTGAGTGTTTTTCCCTTTAGCCAATAGTAGGGCTCCAATCCCTGAGTTGAGCGTTTTTTCTTAGCCAACATTAGGTCTCCAATCCCTGAGTTGAGCGTTTCCCTTTAGCCAACATTAGGGCTCCAATCCCTGAGTTGAGCATTTTCCCCTTTAGCCAACATTAGGGATCCAATCCCTGAGTTGAGCATTTTTCCCTTTAGCCAACATTAGGGCTCCAATCCCTGAGTTGAGCATTTTTCCCTTTAGCCAACATTAGGGCTCCAATCCCTGAGTTAAGCGTTTTCCCTTTAGCCAACATTAGGGCTCCAATCCCTGAGTTGAGCGTTTTCCCCTTTAGCCAATATTAGTGCTCCAATCCCTGAGTTGAGCATTTTTTCTTAGCCAACATTAGGGCTCCAATCCCTGAGTTGAGCGTTTTTTTCCTTAGCCAACATTAGGGATCCAACCCCTGAGTTGAGCGGTTTTCTTTAGCCAACATTAGAGATCCAACCCCTGAGTTGAGCGGTTTTCCTTAGCCAACTTTAGGGCTCCAACCCCTGAGTTGAGCGGTTTTCCTTAGCCAACATTAGGGCTCTAACCCCTGAGTTGAGCAATTTTCCTTAGCCAATATTAGGGCTCCAATCCCTGAGTTGAGCAGTTTCCCTTAGCCAACATTAGGGCTCCAACCCCTGAGTTGAGCAGTTTTCCTTAGCCAACATTAGGGCTCCAATCCCTGAGTTGAGCATTTTTCCTTTAGCCAACATTAGGGCTCCAATCCCTGAGTTGAGCATTTTTCCTTTAGCCAACATTAGGGCTCCAATCCCTGAGTTGCGACTTTTAGACATAGGGCCTCCATCCCCTAGTCGCCTTTAGTCAACATTAGGGCTCCAATCCCTGAGTTGAGTTTTACCTTTTACCAACATTAGGGTTCCAATCCCTGAGTTGAGTTTTTACCTTTTGCCAATATTAGGGCTCCAATCCCTGAATTGCATCTTTTAGACATAGGGCATCCAATCCCTAATTTGTTCTATCATATATAAACACAATTCTTGAAAAAAAAAATGAAAAAACACAAAAAAAGAAGAAGAGAGAATGAGTTCATACTTTGTCACAAATAACTCACGAAATTTTCCTAGTGTAAACTGGGGCAGAAAATTTCGTTCGTTTGTTTGTTTTGGTGACTGAGCAGGTTTGACCTCGAAGTACAGGATTCGAGACAACCGAATTAATGAGTCTCAATCCAGAATAAAGGAAAAGAAGAAAAGAACAAAAAAAGAAGTGAACTCAAAGTGTTTGAAATGGAGAAAGACGCGGACTGCTCAAAATTTGATCGAAGTCACAAGCTTCGCACGTCCTGCCTTGATCCAAAGCTGAAGAAAACACCAGCACCTACAACTGACGAGCATCAAGATTCAGATCGGAGTCCACAGCAAAATCAGCAAAGACTCAAGATCACGTTTCAAGAGAATTATAGATAGGAATCTTGTAACTCATAGCTGATAGGCATATCTAGTTTAGTTTTAACTTTCCTTTTGGTGTAATAAGGAGGTCAGCAAGCAGTGGTAGCAACAACAGTAGCGAAATCACAGCTCCTGGTAGTCCCAGCTACCGACACTTCTGAACTACACGCGACCTGATTCCCTTTTAACCCGGGATATGTAGGTTGTCCAAAGTCAGGACTCAGTTGCACCATTTTTTTCTTCCTCTTTTTAATAACGATATGGTCAAAATATTAGTCACATGGTTCACTTTATCTTTGCCCGAAAACTCTTCGTGTTTTCGAGCAAAGAGGGGCAGCTGTGAACACCTAATTTTTTACCATATTCGAATTTTTCTCACTTTTCACACTAACATCCCACTTCACCCACTTCCCCCACTCTCTCCACTACCTTCCACTCTCTCTACTACCTCACACGCTCCTCCACTCATGCCCCCCACTTGTCCACCACTCACAACCCTCACCCCTCCATAAAACACACCCTATACACCTAGAAAAAGGGGGGATCCCATCAGATCCCTAACATAAAAACCAGCTACTGCGCCTTCTTGTTCTTGGTCTCACTCAACAGACCCCTCTTCTTCTTCCTCATTTTCAGCCTAGAAACACTCTCTTCTCAGACATGTAAGTATCCCAAAAACACCACATGCACTAGGAAGTTGGAATTTGAGGAAGAATTCGAAAAAAATAGTTTCAAACAAAATCAAAAGAAAGCTGGAATTTGGTATCGATTCGCCTGGTTTTGGTGAAGAAAAACATTACTGCTGATTGTCCGTTGTGCTGCCGATCTGCTGAGTTCCTTCTTTGTTCTTTTAGCCTTTATTTGGCACTTTAAGCAATTTGGTACGCTTTTCTTAGCTATATTTTTGTTGTTTGGTAAATCTCAGCCATTGTAGTTTTGAACTTCATTTTCTAATAGTACTCATAATCATGGCTGTTTTGAGCATTATGTCGAGGCTCTGTTTTGTTTGCAATCAATTAGTTACTTTTCCATGTCCCTTGTTTTGTCAGCAATGATTTTATTTAAAGTAACAGATGCAGACTTCGATTTTAGGTTACATTTGAAATAAAATGCTATCTAGTTGCGTATGAAGTCATGTTTGTTTCTAAATGTTTTCTCTTTTTGTTATTTGTTTGCTTGGGTTTATTGACTGATGAATCAGATTTAGCACTAAAGAATATTCATTTTTAAAATAAATAAATAAATAAAAGTTGTGATTTGGCATAACTTTGATTCATTCGATTTTCAATGGTTTTGCCGTAGCTTTTTTCGCTGTTCACTTTGTTAGTTTGTTGGAATTTTCTTTTGGCTTGTCAATCTTCAATTGTTTATAGAAAGATAATATTTCGTTATTGTTGATTCACTTTTCCTTTTGTTTTGGGTGTACATGTGGATATGAATTGTATTAGATTGATGACCCTCACTTAATTAGTATTTTAATCCTTAGAACTCGGGACGTGTCATTTAGCGAATTTTTATGGCCTCCTGCAAAGTTAATAACACGCTAGTCGCTTTAGGCCCGTTATTTAAATAATATTACCTTCTAAACTCAGGTGCACATTTATGTGACCCAAATCCAAATCTCAACGAAGTTGAAATATGTCAAAGCCGCGGGTGCATTTATGTGACGTGGTTCGAGACGTGTTTTCACGACGTTGCAATTCTCTTTAAAATAATAATAATAAAAGCAATTTAAAGTTAAAAAGCACATAAGTTAAAATATGTATTAAAATCAGATTTTTAGCCAATTATAATAATTTAAGCGACCGTGCTAGAACCACGGGATCCGGGGGTGCCTAACACCTTTCCTCGGGTCAACAGAATTCCTTATTCAGAATTTCTGGTTCGCAGCTCCAACTGGAAGTCGAAATTTTCCTCAATTTGGGATTCAAGTTAAACCGGTGACTTGAGACACCAAAAGCCAATCACATCCCAAGTGGCGACTCTAAAATTGAATAAATAATCCCGATTCGAATAATGTCACTTAAAATGAAAAAACTCCCTTATACACTATCCTTCGGGGGAGGTGCGTAAAAAGGAGATGTGACAATCCTTTTTCCAACAGTCAAGCAATTGAATGCATAATCAGATTTTGCAAGTCCGCACATAAGTCAGCCCCTCGGGCATAACACTCTATTACAAATAACACCAGGGTATCTGGTAACAGTGCAAGAAATAGCATGGATGCCAATGATATGAGAGTGCTGAATGTCATGCCACGTAGCATAAATAGGAACCAATGCATGAATGCAATGCAATGCACATGACCGCTGCGGCGCGTAGCCCGATCCATTTGGGTACCCGCGCTCACTGTGGGGGTTCAGACTCCGAAGGGGCTCCTACAGCCCAAGCGCAATATCAATATCACACCGCTGCGGCGCGTAGCCCGATCCATTCTCAGTCCAGAAATATACACATAACACTGCTGCGGTACGCAACCCGATCCATGCTCTGTCCAGAAATGCACATAAGCCCCTTGGGCAATAGTAAAATAGCAGTTCTCAGCTCAAAACGTCAGTATAATATCATTTAAGTTTTTAAATCTTAGAAAGATGGCTGAGTTGAAAAAATAGTATTTAAAACCTTTGGACCGAGATCAAATAACATGCAAAGTAATGCAAAAACAGTGATATCAATCCCTGAAGGATTCAAATAATGGGCACGAAGCCCAAAACATGGCAATCAGCCCAAGTCATGATAGCATCAAGTAGGTTTCAATCAATCATACAGTAAAATCAACAACCGGGACGGACCAAGTCGCAATCCCCAACGGTGCTCTACCCCACGCTCATACCTAGCGTGCAAGTCACCACAATACAGCACTATGATGTGTAAATCCGGGGTTTCAAACCCTCAGGATATCATTTACAAGTATTACTCACCTCGAACCGGTAAAATTCCTCGCTCGCGATGCCTTTGCCCCTCAAATTGGCCTCCACGCGCATCGAATCTAACCAAAATCAGAGCGAATACATTACCATATGCTAAGGGAACAATACCCAATCGAAAACAATCAAAAAATATCAAAAAATCTCGAAACTAGCAAAACTCTAGCCTCGGGCCCACTTCTCGAAAAAATTATAAAACTCACATTACCGGATTCCTCGTCTCGGCACGAGTCCATACATACCAAGAACTCCCAAATCCGAACTCAAATGATCTATCAAATCCTAATTTGAAACATTAAAACTCAAGCCCTAACTTTACCTATTTTTAATGAATTTCAACCAATTTCCATGTTAATTCTACCATAAACTTGAATAATTAGGCCAAGGAACTTACCTCCATTCGATTCTCAAGCAAAACCCTCGAAAATTCTTGCCCAAAGCTCCCAAAATCGCTCCACAATGGAGGAAAAATGACATAAGTTCGCGGATGAAATAATGATATAAACCCTTCTGCCAACAACGATTTTCGCTTTTGCGGTCACCGCACACGCGACCAACTGACCACTTATGCGGTCTGACTTAAAATCCACCGGACCGCTTTTGCGGTCAAGAACCGCTTCTGCGATCACCACATTTGCGCATCCACTTCCGCTTTTGCGGAAAACTCTGGTTCCTTAAGGATCGCTTTTGTGACCAATACGTCGCATCTGCGGAGCCGCTTATGCGGTCCCTTTTCTGCAGATGTGGAAACAACAGAACCAACAATACAAACCTGAAGCCAAACTCAAAAGGTCATAACTTCACGTGGCCTCGCCACCACGCGCCATCCTATCCAAACACTGTTACACATGAAGCACCTCAAGTCACCATGCTTAAAATAGACAGCCACACACAAATTGATGTCTGAAACAAAGAAATCCATCACACCCACGGTGAAGCAAGCAACGTACACCATTCAATCCTGAAAGGATACAACCAATGCGCTATTCGTTGAGCAACACTCAATACGGACTTTTCTCAGAAACCAGGAAGCAAGACATACCAAGTAACAAATGGAAAACTATTCTCAACATCACACTGTTACGTCGTGCAACTCGGTCCAGATAACATACCCGTGGCGGCGTGCCACCCGATCCACACAAATATCTCACATAGGGAGATGCACATTGAGCCAAACTTGCTCGTCATAACAAAATACCGAGTATCAGTCGTAAGCATACTGAGTGCATAATGATATCTACATATAGCGTTGTAAGCCACAAAACTCAAACACAACTGAGGTCCCCCCCCTCAATTTGCACTATGAATCTCGATAGCACCGCACTATATGTTCCCACAGTCCGAAAATCATAACGCCTCACAACACAGAAAAAGCATCTCATAGATCTCCCCAGATCACTAGCAGTTCAATAACAATCGAATCAACCTATCCTTAATCAATACAATTCGGGACTAACCAAGCCAACTCAAGCTAAACATGTATCCAATCAGCTTACCAACAAACTCATTACCAAGAAGCCTGAAGCTACTTCTTCCACTACTATAACTCATGCCTGAGCCGTACGATACGGTGCCCGGCACCAAATAAATACTAAAATCCATAGTCTCGCTCGGCGACATGCCCGGCCACAAGGAACGCATCCGAAAAGTCCCTCAATACCGGAACCGAATCAATGGTAGAAACCTCTATACTGACATCCGTCACAAAGACCCAATTAAGGAAGGAAATCCTTCCCAGCCGTCTGCTGATCTTTAGAATACCAACCACTCTTCTATAACATAATCTGATGCACCTAGCCACGCAACCGATGGCATTTTCCTCCATTGTGGAGCGATTTTGGGAGCTTTGGGCGAGAATTTTCAAGGGTTTTGACTGAGAATCGAATGGAGGTAAGTTCCTTGGCCTAATTATTCAAGTTTATGGTAGAATTAACATGGAAATTTGTTGAAATTCATTAAAAAGGGGTAAAGCTAGGGCTTGAGTTTTAATGTTTCAAATTAGGATTTGATAGGTCATTTGAGCTCGGATTTGGGAGTTCTTGGTATGTATGGACTCGTGGCGAGAAGAGGAATCCGGTAATGTGAGTTTTATAATGTTTTCGAGAAGTGTGCCTGAGGCTCGGGTTTTGCTAGTTTCGAGATTTTTTAATATTTTTCGATTATTTTCGATTGGGTATTGTTCCCTTAGCATATGGTAATGTATTCGCTCTGATTTTGGTTAGATTCGACGCACGTGGAGGCCAATTTGAGGGGCAAAGGCGTCGCGAGCGAGGAATTTCAATGGTTCGAGGTGAGTAATACTTGTAAATGATATACTGAGGGTTTGAAACCCCGGATTTACACATCATAGTGCTGTATTATGGTGACTTGCACGCCAGGTATGAGCGTGGGGTAGAGCACCGTTGGCGATTGTGACTTGGTCCGTCCTGGTTGTTGATTTTACTACGTGATTGACTGAAAACTACTTGATGCTATCATGATTTGGGCTGATTGCCATGTTTTGGGCTTCGTCCCGATTATTTGAATCCTTCAGGGATTGATATCACTATTTTTGCATTACTTTGCATGTTATTTGATCTCGGTCCAAAGGTTTTAAATACTGTTTTGTCAACTCAACCATCTTTATAAGATTTAAAAACATAAATGATATTATACTGACGTTTGGAGCTGAGAACTGCTATTTTACTATTGCCCAAGGGACTTATGTGCATTTTTGGACTGAGTATGGATCGGGCTGCGCACCGCAGAAGTGTTATGTGTGTATTTCTAGACTGAGGATGGATCGGGCTGCGCGCCGCAGCGGTGTGATATTGATATTGCGCTTGGGCTGTAGGAGCCCCTCCGGAGTCTGAACCCCCACAATGAGCACGGGTTGCGCGTCGCAGCAGTCATGTGCATTGCATTCATGCATTGGTTCCTGTTTGTGCTATGTGGCATGGCATTCAACACTCTCATATCATTGGCATCCATGCTATTTCTTGCACTGTTACCAGATACCCTGGTGTTATTTGTAATGGAGTGTTGTGCCCGAGGGGCTGACTTATGTGCGGACTTGCACTATCTAATTATGCATTCAATTGCTTGACTGTTGGGAAAAGGATATTTTCAAAAGAGGTTTTTAACTGAGCCAGATATTTTCTAAAGGATTTTTATGGAATTACTATTTTCTCAAGGGTCTTACTGTCCTATATAGCATGATGGAGTGCTTTACGTGTTTTCTTACCGCTCAGTTATTATTTACTCTTATTACCACTGAGTTGGAAGTACTCACTTTACTCCTTGCACCATGAGTGCAGATTCAAGTATCCCGGAGGCTTAGTTGAGCTATTTGCTGCTTTCAGAGTTTTCCAGGAGTTGTCGAGGTAGCTGGCTCACGTCCGCAGGACCCGACTCCTCCCCTTATCCCTTTATTATTTTTGCATTTTAGAACATCAGCATTACTGAGGATTTTTTTTTGTTATCTTAGAGGCTCTAGACTCATGACCCCAGGTCTTTGGGAGATGTTGGCTAAGTCAGTGATTCATACTATCTCTATCTAAATTATTGGTTAATAGACTTGTTAAACGGTTAGTTTAATGCTATAAATTGGAAATGGGTGGTGTGATTGAGTTGTGAGTGTTAATTGGTCGGGCTTGCCTAGCAATTGTGTTGGGAGCCATCACGACCGAGATTGGGGCCGTGACAAGTTGGTATCAGATCCGGGTTTGGGAATTGGGTCGTGACATTTCCAATGTCTTTGCTCCGGTTTTCCTACTCTTTTTAAAAATATATGGCCTGAGAACTTTTAAATTTCTTTTGACCAAGCCAAACAATGCATTGTTGAATGTCCCTCTTAAACCCTTCCAAACCAATTGGGTCCTAGTGACGTAAGTTTTGAAACTAGGGTTTTGGCCCATATTGTGGCAACCACCTTGCTTCCCCGTACTGGTTCCTTTTCTACCTTCTCTCAAAGGGATACATTCTTTGTCTGCTGTCTCATCACCAAACTCAAACTTAAGCTTTCCTCCCGGGTCATAAATTTCATGATAGAGAGAGCCGAAGATCCCACTAGTTTACTCTATGGTATGGCAATCACCCATATTTTGGAAGCCCATCAAATTTCATTGCATGATTATCCCTTCATTACTGTCTCCAAATCCTACAATTCTAGAGCTTTTTCTAGTATGGGATATGTGAGTATCAAGGGCTCCTGGGTTAAGAAAACTGAGAGTGAAGCAAAACAGGCACCTATGGAAGCCAAAACTTCATCAGGTGTTCCTCCTCCTACTCTTGTCAGTTCTGAGCTGAGTGAGAAGCTTAGCTCCATTGTGTCACGACCCCAGTTCAACCTCCAAGAACATGTCGTGATGGCACCTAGTTCCTACAACTAGGTAAGCCTAACAATGCGAAAATTAATATAATTTGCGGAAACATTTAATTAAACTAAGAAATCCTAAAGGGAAATGATATATATAAGTGCCACTTGGCATATACAACTCATAATAAGTGCGGAAGTCAAAATCTCAACCCAAAACCCGGAAACGCACGGGAACCACAAGCTAACAGAAACATAGCACACTGCTCTAACTCTGGAATATTTAAACAACTGAGAGAAAAGGATCAAACTGAATACTAAAGCTGGAACAGAATAGAGACTCCTGGTCTGCGGACGCGGCAGATATACCTGGAAGTCTCCGTGTAACTCCTCGCCTCAAGGGTAGTATGCCTGGGTGGAGGAACCTGGATCTGCACATGAAAACCATACGCAGAAGGGGTATGAGTACACCACAGCGGTACTCAGTAAGTCCAAAGCCTAACTTGGATTGGGTAGTGACGAGGACAGTCAAGGCCTTACTGAGGTAAAAATATAATAATAAATTAACAGTATGAAAGAAATGGCAGTAATCCTGAGCATAACAGTGAGATAAGACAGGTCAACAAGGCAATAACAACTACACAATCAACAAGTAAACAGGGAATGTGTATAGATCAATACCAGTGATAACGATGAGGATCTCCCAAGATACCGTCCTGTAGTCCTTTTTCTCATCTGTCCAATGGATCTCCAGGAATACCGTCCCGTAGTCCATCACATGTAAATCCAAAGGATCTCCCGGGATACCGTCCCGTAGTCCAACCATCAATATGCAGGGGGATCTATTAGGAATCTAACCCGCAGTCCCAAAGTAAAATTCAAGGGGGATCTATCGGGAATCTAACTCGTAGTACCAAAGTAAAAGTGCAGGGGGATATACCGGGAATCGAACCCGTAGTCCCAAAGTAAACAAACAAGGGGGGAGCTACCGGAATCCCACATACGTAGTCCCAATATAAATGCGTAATCACAACCAGAAGATATACAAAAATGAAGTACAAAAGACAAGCACCAGGTAGTACTGGCCTAAGCATGCTTCACGTAGTACAGTCAAGGCAACTTAAGCAATTAGGTAAGTCAAATCAACTAAACATACTTTCCTAATCCAGCACGAGTTAAAATTTCAAGTAGAATAAAGCAATTATGAAAGAAACTCAATCTCAATATCTTAAGTAAAAACCGGATTTTCAATAATTGGCTCAAGTACGCGCTCGTCACCTCACGTACAAGTCACTCAATTACCACATATCATATCCTAAGGGGAAAGGTCCCCCACACAAGGTTAGACAAGCCACTTACCTCGAACCGGCTCAATAATCAACTAGGAACCATGCCTTTGCCATGAGTATCCGACTCCAAATGGGCCAAACTATTCAATTCAATTACATATCATAAATAATATTGCAATCAACTGATTCCACTATTAAATTCAAATCTAGTGCGCAAAAATAGGTAAAATGACCAAAATGCCCCTCTGGCCAACACCTCGGAAATGAATAATTTTTATATTTTCAAAACCCCCGTACTCTCAGGAGTCTAACCATATAAAATCTCCCAAAGCGGGTTCAAATGCTCACTCAAAACTCAATAGTTTGGTCTAAGAAGTTTTTCCCAATTTTTGATCCCAAATTCGAAATTAGATGATGGATTAAGCGAGATATTGATGGAATACAACTAAATAGGATTAGGAAAACGTTACCCAAAAATCTTCTCTTCAAAAACCTCTAAAAATCGCCCTCTCCCGAGCTCTCAATTGATTTTTCCAACTTTTGAAACTTAACCCTCGAATTTATTATTTCTAAACAGACATTTCCGCTTTTGTGGACAAGGGACCGCTTCTGCGGTCCCGCTTCTACGGACCACGAGCCGCTTCTGCGGTTTTCACTTGAAGGACCAGACTTCGCTTCTGTGCTACAAACTCCGCTTCTGCGGTCCCACTTATGCGGAATAGGGACCGCTTCTGCGATTCCTGAGAAGATTCCTAAACTCGCTTCTGCGATGAGGAAGCTGCTTCTGCGGTTCCCAAGCCGAAGAAGCGAAAATACCAGAAGAGAAAATACCAGCAACTGTAACACTTAAAAATTTTCTCCGTTAGCCACCCGAAATCATCCCGAGGCCCCCGGGACATCAACCAAAAGCACCAATACCACTTAGTACCTTATTCGAACTTGTACCAATCCTTAAAACACCTAAAAAAACACCAGAAACCCGATTTAATCAATGATTCAAGCCTAAAAACTTCAAATTTCTTCCAAATACGCTTTCGAAAAAAAACCTAAGCAAAACACGTCCGAATGACTTGAAATTTTGCACACACATCCCAAATGACATGACGGAGCTACTGCAACTTCCGAAATTCCATTCCGACCCTCGGATAAAAAATTTACTATTGGACCAGAAATTTCAAAAATTCAAACTTCGGCATTTCTAGCCTAAATGAGCTACGGACCTCCAAAATACATTCCAGACACGCTCCCAACCCCGAAATCACCTAACGGAGCTAACGGAACCGTTGAATTTCCATTCCAAGGCCGTCTTCACACTGCTCCAATTACGGACCATTTTTCAACTCTTAAACTCTCATTTAGGGACTAAGTGTCCCAAAACACTCCGGATCCTAACACCGAACGTCCCGGAAAACCAAAATAATATAAATGAACTTAGGGGAAGCAGTTAGTGGAGGATCGGGGCGTAAATTCCAAAAATGACCGGCCGGATCATTACATCCTCCTACACTTAAACATTCGTTCATCCTCGAACAAGCATAAAGAACATACCTGAAGTAGTGAAAAGATGAGGGTACTGGCTGCGCATATCCTGATCGGTCTCCCAAGTCGCCTCCTCGACCGGCTGACCCCGCCACTGAACCTTTACCGAAGCAATATTCTTTGACCTCAACTTTATGATCTGCCTGTCCAGAATAGCCTCTGGCTCCTTGACATTGGATAAATCCTTGTCTAACTGGACTGAACTGAACTGAAATCCAACACGTGCGACGGATCGCCGTGATACCTCCAGAGCATCGAAACATGAAATACCGGATGAACTCCGGCCAAGCTGGGAGGTAAGGCAATCTCATAAGCAACCTCCCCAACTCGCCTCAAGATCTCAAAAGGGCCAATAAACCTCGGACTCAGCTTTCCTTTCTTCCCAAACCTCATGACGCCTTTTATAGGCAAAACCCGAAGGAGAACCCGCTCACCAACCATATATGAAACATAACGCACCTTAACTTTCTCTAATGCATCCTGAACCATCTCTGTGCCCAATAGCCTTGCTTCACCCGGCTCAAACCAACCCATCGGATATCTACACTTCCTACCATATAAAGCTTCATACGACGCCATCTGAATGCTGGACTGATAACTGTTGTTATAAGAAAACTCCGCCAATGGCAAGAAATTATCCCAAAACCCTCCAAACTTAATCACACAAGCACGGAGCATATCCTCAAGAATCTGAATGGTGCGCTCGGACTGTCCGTCCGTCTATGGGTGAAATGCTGTGCTCAACTCCACCCGAGTGCCTAACTCCTGCTGCACGGCTTTCCAGAACCGCGATGTAAACTGAGTACCTCTGTCTGAAATGATAGAAACTGGAATACCATGCAAATGGACGATCTCCCTGATATAGATCTCCGGCAACCGCTCCGATGAATATGTGGTACACACAAGAATGAAATGAGCGGACTTGGCCAGCCGATCCACAATGACCCAAATAGAATAAAACTTCTTCAAGGTCCGTAGGGTTCCAGATACAAAGTCCATGGTGATACACTCCCATTTCCACTCCGAAATCTCTATCTGCTGAAGCAACCCACCTGGGCGCTGGTGCTCATACTTCACCTGCTAGCAGTTGAGGCATCTAGACACACAACCAACTATATCCTTCTTTATCCGCCTCCACCAATAGTGTTGCCTCAAGTCTTGATACATCTCCGCGACACCCGGATCGATGGAATGCCGCAAACTATGGGTCTCTGCTAGAATCAACTCTCGAAGACCATCAACGTTGGGCACACAAATCTGGCCCTGCATCCTCAATACCCCATCATCCACGATGGTCACATCTCTGGCATCACCACGTTGGACCCTGTCCTGAAGGACAAGCAAATGAGGGTCATCATACTGTCGCTCCCTGATACGATCAAATAGGGAAGACCAGGAAACCACACAGGCTAGAACCCGACTGGGCTCTAAGAGATCCAATCTCACGAACTGACTGGCTAGGGCCTGAACATACATCGCCATCGGCCTCTCTGAAGCTGGTAAATATGCCAAACTCTCTGCCCGTCGACCCAAGGCATCTGCGACCACAATAGCCTTGCCCGGGTGATACAAAATAGTAATTTCATAATCCTTCAACAACTCTAACCATCTCCTCTGACGCATATTCAGGTCCTTCTGCTTGAGTAAGTGCTGCAAACTCTAATGGTCGGTATAGATCTCACAAGGCACCCTGTATAAATAATGACGCTAAATCTTCAAGGCATGAACAATAGCAGCTAACTCAAGGTCATGGACAGGGTAATTCTTTTCATGTATCTTCAACTATCTGGACGCGTAGGCAATCACCCTATCATCCTGCATCAACACCACTCCAAGTCCAACCCGTGAGGCATCACAATAAACTGTATAAGACCCCGAACCGGTAGACAACATCAAGATTAGGGCTGAGGTCAAAGTTGTTTTAAGCTTTTGAAAGCTCGCCTCACATTCCTCTATCCACTAAAATGGGGCACTATTTTAGGTCAATCTAGTCATAGGGGCCGCAAATCGATGAAAACCCCTCCACAAAGCGAGGGTAATAACCCGCCCAGCCAAGGAAACTACGAATCTCTATAGCTGAGGAGGGCCTGAGCCAACTCTGCACGGCCTCCACCTTCTTCGGATCCACCCGAATGCCCTCACTCGATACTACGTGGCCTAGGAATTCCACAAAACTCAACCAAAACTCACATTTTGAGAACTTTGCATATAATTTCTTCTCTCTCAAGGTCTAAAGCACTGTCCTCATGTGCTGGTCATGATCTTCCCGACTCCGGGAGTACACCAGAATGTCATCAATAAAAACAATAACGAATGAGTCGAGATATGGCCTGAATACATTGTGCATCAAATGCATAAAAGTTGTTGGGGCATTAGTCATCCCAAATGACATAACAAGAAAACTTGTAATGACCATACTGAGTCCTGAAGGCGGTCTTCGGTATATATGGCTCCCGAATCTTCAACTGATGGTAACCTGAGCGCAAATCAATCTTAGAAAATACCTGTGCGCCCTGAAGCTGGTCAAACAGATCAACAATACGAGGCAAAGGATAACGGTTCTTCATTGTAACTTTGTTCAACTAGCGAGAATCAATACACATACGCATAGAACCATCCTTCTTCTTCACAAACAAGACAGGAGCACCCTACGGTGAAACACTGGGCTGAATAAAACCCTTACCAAGCAATTCCTGCAATTGATCCTTCAACTCCTTCAACTTAGGAGGATCCATGGGATATGGAGGAATGGAAATGGGTTGCGTGCCCGGCAAAATATCAATTCCAAAATCAATGTCTCTATCGGGCGGCATGCCTGGAAGATCAGCTGGAAACACATCAGGATAATCCTGTACCACTGGAACTGAATCAATAGAAGGGGTATCAACACTGACATCTCTCACATAAGCTAAA
Organism: Nicotiana glauca; assembly: GCA_026770625.1. Classification (NCBI taxonomy): domain Eukaryota; kingdom Viridiplantae; phylum Streptophyta; class Magnoliopsida; order Solanales; family Solanaceae; genus Nicotiana; species Nicotiana glauca. Next base: position 71,485 of record MU704563.1, read on the forward strand.
TATGCGGTACACCCCTTCTCAACCATACGCTGAGCCTTAAGAAAAGAGATAACTCTACTGGGAGTGTGATCTAAAGTACCACTCCACTCAATACGCGGAATACCTGGCATAGCCTGCGTCACAGTCTTGGCGTGACAATCAAGAATAGGATGATGGGACGACAACTAGTCCATTCCTAGAATAATATCAAAGTCAACTATAGCGAGTAACAATAAAGTCGCTTTGGTCTCAAAACCATGAATTGTAACCAAACATGACCGATAAATACAGTCTACAACATGAGAATCTCCCATAGGAGTAGAAACATAAACGGGGGAACTAAAAGAATCCCGAGGCACACCCAAATGTAGAGCAAAATAAGAAGACACATAAGAATAAATAGAGCCTGGATCGAATAGAACTGATGCCTCTCTGTGATAAATCAGTATAATACCTGTGATGATGGAGTCGGAGGCAACAACCTCAGTGCGAGCAGGAATACAATAATATCTGGCCTGACCCCTCTCTCGAGCGTAACCTCTATCTCCCCGACCTCCGCCCTTGGCTGGCTGGGCAGGTGGGGCAGCAGTTGGAGCTGTGATCATGGCCTGAGAACTCTGAGGAGTCCGTTTTGGCTGAGCAGTCTGTGAAGATGCACCCCTACCAAGTATGGGGCAATCCCTAACCATATGGCGTGTATATCCACACTTGAAACACGCTCTAGGAGGATGCGATGGCTGTGACTAACTGGGGCTAGGCCTGCTGGACTGGCCTTTAGAACCACCCCGCGCAAGAGGTGCGCTAGAAACTGAAGGTGCATAGTAGGGCTCTTGAGGTGTAGGCGGAGCTGCAGCACTGTCGGCTGCTGGGAGAGCTGAATGTACAGGGCGACCTGAATAACCTCTACCGTAACGACCTGCTGACGGGCACCAGAGTAGTGGCCCAACTCTCGAGACCTCTTGGCCGCCCTCTCCCCTTGCTCCCTGGCGAGCATACCCTTAATCCTCCTAGCAATGCTCACTACCTGCTGATAAGGAATGTCCATCTCCAACTCTCGTTCCATGCTAGACCTGATGGGCGGGATAAGGCCCTCAATGAACCTCCGAACTCTCTCTCGAACTGTAGCAACCAAAGCCGGTGCATGCCTGGCCAACCTGGTATAATGGATGGCATACTCTGAGACTGTCATAGCACCCTGGTGCAAATGCTCAAACTCTGCGCGCCATGCATCCCTAAGACTGGGGAACAAACTATATCATAAACATATCCAAGAACTTGGTCCAAGTCAGTAAAGCAGCCTCGACTGGACTATCTAACACATAAGTACACCACCAATCATAGGCGGCTCCCCGAAGCTGAAAAGCAGTGAAAGGAACCCCACTGGACTCTACTATGCCCATAGTGCGAACAATACGATGACACTCCTCCAAAAATCCCAAGGCATCATCTGATGCTAGTCCACTAAACACTGGGGGATCATATTTCTTAAACCTCTCAAGTCTCTGTTGCTTGTCCTCTGAAACAGCTGACCCATGCTCGGGCTGAACTGGTGCTGCATGCGGTGCAGGAATAATCTCGGGAGCCTGCTCAACCTGCACTTGCTGCTCAGGAGTGCGGACGGCGGGAGCCTATGCTACTCCCCCGACCTGGGATGTGGTTGCAGCAAGGGGAAGAAACCCTGCCTGAGCTAAGGTGGTGTACATGCTCATGAACTAAGCTAAAGTCTCCCGGAGCGCTGGAGTAGTAGTGGCAGTAGTAGGTGTGCCAGGTGCCTGGGCTCTGACTGGATCTGCTGGTGGTATCTCGGCGGCAGCTCGCGCAGGTGCTCTGGCTGCACCACGTGCGCGTCCTCAACCTTTACCCCGGCCCCGGCCCCGGCCTCTGACAGCTGCAACGGGGGGCGCGAGTGCCTGGTCATCTCGTGTAACACATGTCCTCACCATCTGTGAGAGAATAGAAGACAAAAGTTTAGAATTGATGCCAGAAATATCGCACGACAAGGAATTCAAATGAAATGAGGATTTTTCCTAAATAGTTACATATCCTCTCGTAGATAAATACAGAGTCTCAGTACCGATCAGTGAGACTCTAATAAACCGGCATGTGTTCCATGAGTCCTATGAACCTAGAGGTCTGATACCAACTTGTCACGACCCCAGTTCACCCTCCAAGAACATGTCGTGATGGCGCCTAGTTTCTACAACTAGGTAAGCCTAACAATGCAAAAATTAATATAACTTGAGGAAACATTTAATTAAACTAAGCAATCCTAGAGGGAAACGATATATATAAGTGCCACTTGGTATATACAACTCATGATAAGTGCGGAAGTCAAAATCTCAATCCAAAACCCAAAAACTCAAAGGAACCACAGGCTAACAGAAACATAGCACGCTGCTCTAACTCCGAAATATCTAAACAACTAAGAGAAAAGGATCAAACTGAATACTAAAGCTGGAACAGAATAGAGATTCCTAGTCTGCAGACACGGCAGATATACCTCGAAGTCTCTGTGTATGTCCTCGCCTCAAGGGTAGTACGCCTGGGTGGAGGAACCTGGATCTGCACATGAAAAACATACGCAGAAGGGGCATGAGTACACCATAGCGGTACTCAGTAAGTGCCAAGCCTAACCTCGATTGGGTAGTGATGAGGACGGTCAGGGCCCTACTGAGGTAAAAATATAATAATAAATTAACAGTATGAAAGAAATGGTATTAATAATGAGCACAACAGTAAGATAAGACAAGTCAACAAGGCAATAACAACTACATAACGAACAAGTAAACACGGAATGTGTACAACTCAATACTAGTGATAACGATGAGGATCTCCCAGGATACCGTCATGTAGTCCTTTTTCTCATCTGTCCAGTGGATCTCCTGGGATACCATCCCGTAGTCCATCATATGTAAATCCGAAGGATCTCCCAGGATTCGTCCCGTAGTCCAACCATCAATATGCATGGGGATCTATCAGGAATCTAACCAGAAGTCCCAAAGTAAAATTCAAGAGGGATCTATCGGGAATCTAACCCTCATTCCCAAAGTAAAAGTGTAGGGGGGTCTACCGGGAATCGAACCTGTATTCCCAAAGTAAACAAACAAGGGGGGGAGCTACCGGAATCCCACATCTGTAGTCCCAATATAAATGCGTAATCACAACCAGAAGATACATAGAAATGAAGTATAAAAGACAAGCAACAGGTAGTACTGGCCTAGCATGCTTCACGTAGTACAATCAAGGCAACTTAAGCGATTAGTCAAGTCCAATCAACTAAACATACTTTCCTAATCTAGCACAAGTTAAAATTTCAAGTAGAATAAAGCAATTATGAAAGAAACTCAATCTCAATATCTTAAATAAAAACTGAATTTTCAATAATTGGCTCAAGTACGCGCTCGTCACCTCACGTACAAGGCACTCAATTACCACATATCATATCCTAAGGGGAAAGGTCCCCTCACAAATTAGACAAGCCACTTACCTCGAACGGGCTCAATAATCAAGTAGAAATCACGCCTTTGCAATGAGTATCCAACTCCAAATGGCCCAAATCTATTCAATTTAATTATATATCATAAATAATATTGCAAACAATTGATTCCACTATTAAATTTAAAGCTAGGGCGTGGAAATTGGTAAAATGACCAAAATGCCCCTCAAGACAATGCCTCGGAATTGAATACTTTTTACATTTTCAGAACCCTCATACTCTCACGAGTCTAACCATATAAAAATCTCTCAAATCGGAGGTCAAATGCTCACTCAAAACTCAATCATTTGGTCTAAAAAGTTTTTCCCAATTTTTTATCCCAAATTTGAAATTAGATGATGGATTAAGCTAGATATTGATGGAAAAAAACTAAATAGGATTAGGAAAACGTTTCCCAAAAAACTTCTCTTCAAAAACCTCTAAAAAAACTCCCTCTCCTGAGCTCTCAATGGATTTTTCCAACTTTTGAAACTTAACCCTCAAATTTACTATTTTTGAACAGACATTTCCGCTTCTGCGGACTAGGGACCGCTTTTGCGGTCCCGCTTCTACGGACCACGAGCCGCTTCTGTGGTTTTCACTTGAAGGACCAGACTTCGCTTCTACGGTACAAACTCCACTTCTATAGTCCCGCTTATGTGGAATAGGGACCGCTTCTGTGGTTCCTGAGAAGATTCCTAAACTCGCTTCTGCAATGAGGAAGCCGCTTCTGCGGTTCCCAAGCTGTAGAAGCAAAAATACCATAAGAGAAAATACCATCAGCTGCAACACTTAAAAGTTTTCTCCGTTAGCCACCCGAAATCATCCCGAGGCCACTGGGACCTCAACCAAAAGCACCAATACCACCTAATACCTTATTCGAACTTGTACCAATCCTTAAAACACCTAAAACAACACCAGAAACCCGATTTAATCAACGATTCAAGCCTAAGAACTTCAAATTTCTCCCAAATACGCTTTCGATAAAAAACCTAACCGAAACACGTCCGAATGACCTAAAATTTTTCACACACATCCCAAATGACATGACGAAGCTACTGCAACTTCCGGAATTCCATTCCGACACTCGGATCAAATATTTACTATCGTACCGGAAACTTCAAAAATTTAAACTTCGGCATTTCTAGCCTAAATGACCTACGGACCTCCAAAATACATTCCGGACACGCTCCCAACCCCGAAATCACCTAACGGAGCTAACGGAACTATCGGATTTACATTCTGAGGTCATCTTCAGACTGCTCCGATTACGGGCCATTTTTTAACTCTTAAACTCTCATTTAGGGACTAAGTGTCCCAAAACACTCTGGATCCTAACACCGAACGTCTCGGCATACCAAAATAAGATAAATGAACTTAGGGGAACCAGTTAGTGGAGAATTGGGGCGCAAATTCCAAAAATGACCGGCCGGGTCATTACACATTGACTCCAAACTATCAGACATCAAGACTCCTCTTTTCGCTACTCAGTCCACTATGGGTGACATTCATTCTATTTCAAAGGAAACAGGATTTGACGTGTCCAAAATTAGAGTTGTTGTTCTCAGAGTAAGGGAGAATGTTGTCAAAGCTTTTAAGGAGGTTCACGACAGGATGGATGGTATGAGCGTCGCTGCAAGTACAAGCTTCGAACAGTTGAAGGAGGCCATCTGCAACACTCTTACCTATTTTTTGCGCCGCTAGTGTGGATGTTTTTCAAAAATATTTTTTTGCAACTTGTTTTGGTGGTATTGTAGGCTGTGCCCTTGGATAATTCTATTTTTTCTACTATGGGCTGTTTCATCATCCGCTGGATAATTCTATTTTTGCTAGCTGCTTAATTTGGTATCTATGTTTCTAATCCCTCTTTGCTGATGTCAAAAAGGGGGAGAAAATATTATGGGTATATGTACAGGTATGTTATGTGCATATGTACAGGTCCAAGTCAACTATGTGTGGGACATGACTGCACACATCTTATATATGCATAAGTAGTACTCTATATGTATAATGTACAGGTACAAGTTGACTGCACACATTGAAGGGGAGATTCATGGACAAGTCTTGCTGCATACATTGGGGGGAGTCAAGTCAACTATTAAAACACATGGAAGTCGACTGATGTTTACTTCCTTACACATAGTATATTATTTTTCCATCATCAAAAAGGGGGAGATTGTTAGATCATGTTTTAATGATGCAACTAATATACATATGCAGGAACTCAAAGAAGTAAAGAAGAACTGCTGGGATGGTTCATGACGAACAAGGGAAGATTTCACTTGCAAAGATTTACAAGGAAAGAAATAAATCTACATGAGATTAGCAAATCAGGATTAGCTTTGTAAATCAAGGGAAATCAAATCGGTATCAAATCAACAGTATCAGTGATTAACGGAACTGGACTAATCAAGGCACAAGAATATCAGTGATTAGCGGAGCTGGAATAATCAAGGTAGAATCACGGAAGAATAAAAGATGCAAGAAGATCTGGGAAGCAAACCCTTTTGGAAGATCCAACAATCAAGGAGAAATCTCGTAAAGCAATCCTCTGCCGAAGAAAAGAAATCAAGTGAAGCAAATGGCTCACTCCTTATTCTTGGAAATAATCAATTCTTTCCAAGGATAAAAAACCTTAGGTTGACAAGCCTACCGTTCATCATAGTATAAATACTCCATTGTAAACCCTAGTCCAAATATACTTTGATCAAACCAAATCACTCTCTTTATTCTACTGCAGACAAGTGTAGTAGCTTACTTAAATATGCTGTGTAACAAGTCAGGGATAGAAAGAGGGTACACAACTGGTGAGGCATTGTATCAAAATGAGTGCTAGAGAAACTGAGCGATATACATCACATCTGTACTCGGAAGAAACTCATTTACTAGAAGAGAACTCTCTTGAAACCCAATGAGACTGGATTAGGATTCACATTGAATCTGAACCTGTATAAAATCCTGGTGTCTTTAATTCCTGCAATTATTTTCTGCATTTTACTTTTAGTTATCATACCTGCTAGATTACCATATTCAGTCGACTACTCTAGTTATAAGTCAACTTATAAGCGAATTATTTTAATAACTTACAATTCACCCCCCTCTTGTACTTTCAGGCTAGGTATGCTCCCACTATTGTATCTATGATGGAGGATTGGGTTCACCGGTTTGAGATGGGGTTAGATACACACTTGCTTAACGATTTTATGTCATTATCACTTCAGGTAGACATGGATATTTCTGCTATTCAGGGATACACTCAGGGTGTAAATGAGCATAAGTACAAGCATAGGGCCGATCGTGAGCATGATAGGGCCAAAAATAAGAGAATGAGGTCTTCATGTCCTTCTGGTAAGTTTTGAGGTGGTCAGAGACACCAATACCCGAGGTATCCAGCCTAGCTATTGGCTAGTGCACCCGCTTAGTTTGGCAGTAAGAGATTTGATCGTTCCATATATTCAGGGCCTGGTTAGAATTCCGAGGTCTTAGGTTCTCAGTATAGGGGTGAGTCAAGTCAGATGAGGCTGATCTTGCCACGATGTGCTCAGTATCATAAGCAGCATGTCGTGCAGTGCAGTATGGGGTTGGGTGTTTGTTATACTTGTAGTTTTCTGGGCCATGTTATGATGTATTGTCCAACAAGAGGTGATGCAAGCATATCTCAGCTAGTGCGATCTGTAGCTGGTTCGTCATCATTAGTATGCCCCCCTACGCAAGGTTCACAAGTACCAATGAGTCGTAGTAGAGGTAGAGGCAGAGCATCTATCTCGAGCGGTCCTCAAAACTGCATTTATGCGTTGGCAGGGAGAAAGGATCAGGAGTCATCGACTGATGTTGTTACATGTATATTATCAGTCTCCTCATATAATGTATATGCACTGATTGAACTAGGTTCCACCTTATCGTATGTTACTCCGTTAGTTGCTAGTAAGTTTGGAATAAAACCCGAATTGGTTAAACTTTTTGAGGTGTCTACAACTGTTGGGGACTGGGTGATACCTAAGTGACTATATAGAGGTTGTATAATAGTAGTTCATAGTTGATCTACTATAGCAGACCTAATCGAGTTAGATATGGTAGAATTTGATGTTTCAATGGGTATGGATTGGTTGGCTTCTTGTCATGCCAATGTTGATTGTAGATCGAGGATGGTCCAATTCCAATTTCCAGGGAGCTTGTTTTGGAATGGAAAGGTAATATGGCATCGTCGAAAGGTAAATTTATTTCCTATCTCAAGGCAAGGAAGATCATCTTAAAGGCCTATATTTATCACTTAGTTCGGGTTCGGGATATGGAAGTAGAATCACCAACCATTCGGTCCATCCGCATGGTTAATGAGTTTCTCGATGCTTTTCCCAATGAGCTTCAAGTTCTTCCTCCAGAGCAAGAAATTGAGTTTGCTATTGACCTACTACCAGATAATCATCCAATATCTATTCCTCCCTATAGAATGGCCCCTGCAGAGCTGAAAGAATTTGTATACGGCAAAATCGGAGGGACCAATTTCCCGCCATCGGAGGATTTTGGAAGATCGCCTCGAAGCCTCGAGGCCGTAAAGATGCGCTCGAGTATTCTCCCTCAAATCCTATCGACACCCGACCTTAAGAGGATATCGGTCGGGGATAAAGTAAAAATGGGAATCCCCAAGATGCGGCTAAGTCTGACAAAGCCTAGCCAGGCTATTTTGAGCCCTGATCGGGGCGTCACTTCCAGTCGTCCCATCTCCACACCTTTACAGCTAATGTATGCCTTACCATATAAGTTTTTCCCTTCTATATAAAGGGGATTCTGATTATTTTGTAAAGGACTGATGTTGTTCCAAAGACTCTACATAAAATATATGATAAATCTCTCTCTCTTTCTCTCTAATACACTCTCTTGATATTGTTGCTCTATCTTATTATCTTCGTACTCGTATTACATTTATTGCTTATTGTTGGCGAAAAAGAGCCTCCTTTAATATTATTGCATCAATTAGCCCTTCCCCGATTACCCCTGATAGCTCGAGCCCAAGCTCAGGACCCGACCTCGAGGCCCCAAATCGACCAGCTCGAGGCCTTGAAAGGCTATCTCTCAGTTCGATTATTGCTTTATTTTAGCTCGCATCCCCCCTTTAAACTACACACACATAGCATCAACTGCTCCACGAAACTAGCATAAAAATAGATCACGTATTTTTGGAGTCCCATTAACAAATTTAATTGTTATTACCATTTTCACGGTAAATAGTTTAGCGCCCACCGTGGGGCTAAAAATAATAGTGATTATTTTCTTGTTAGTTTCATTACACAATGCAAGTTATATTTCACACTTCTTCTTGTCCAAGATCTTCGATTTCAGGTCAAAATGTCTGGCTCGGTGAATAAAGTTGAGAACAACAACCTCAAAAACCACGGAGAGAATGGTGTAGCTATTCCAATCGTCTTCGCACCATCATTGAACCTCAATAATGCATCTGGACCAATTCTAGTGGACGCAGGTTCATAAGACGTACAACAGGTCGACGAAACCTCACATACCGATAGAAGCATACAACAAGATGACCAATATGAAGCCCAAAAACCCCCAACTTGGGAAGAATAAGAAGTTAGACTTCATGTTATTTTTGAAATGTTGCAGGCACAACAACTGGCTATCGCTCTGTGCGAAGCCGCCGAAAAACTCTCAGTACTGTAGCACCAGGGACAACTCCCCCGGCCAAACAGGTACCAGAGAGACTGAGCAATAATGGTTCGATAGCCGACCCTGCTATCGTGAAAATGCTCAAATATTTTTCCATAAGAATTGAGTCAGGCGAGAAGATGATGACTGCCAATGACAAGAAGGTCGAAACTTACAACTCCAGGGTCGACCAAATCCTAGGCGCGCTCCCGGTCTTGAGAGGTGTAGATTTGAGGAAGTTCGTGCAACGGCCATGCCCGGAGGAAGCTGCTCCGAAACCCATCCCAAAAAAGTTCAGAATGCCAGAACTCCTGAAGTACAACAAGACCTCATACCCCCAACGAGCACGTTACAGCCTACACATGCGCAGTAAAGGGCAACGACATAAAAGACGATGAGATCGAGTCCGTCTTACTACAAAAGTTCGGGGAAACGCTCTCAAAATGGGACATGATATGTCACCATAATCTAACTCCCAACTCCATAGATGCATTGGCCGTGCTAGTAGACTCCTTCATAATGGCACACGCCGGTACCATCAAAGTAGCAACGAGGAAATCTGACATACTCAAGATCAGGCAACGGGAGAATGAAATTCTTCGAGAGTTCGTGTCACGCTTTCAAACGGAATGAATGGAACTACCCCCGGTCTCTGACGACTAGGTGGTACGGGACTTCAGTCAAGACCTAAATGAGCGGAGTTTAGTGGCCTCGCGGTAGCTGAAAGAAAATCTGATCGAGTATCCTGCCGTAACTTGGTTGGATGCCCACAACCGATACCAATCAAAGATTAGGGTCGAGCATGATCAATTGGGAGCCCCTTCGGGCTTAGTATACCCGAACGGGCTCTTAGAAAAGGATTCGAAGCCAAAAAAAGAAAGGTATCAGCTATATACCAAAGACAGAAGAAAAGTCCCGAGATGCAACCCGCCATACAGCAACCAACCGGTCAACCAAGGGCAGAATCCCCTAGGGTTCATTAATAGAGCCGGATTCGATGGAAACACGGGGCCAACAGGGGAACCACGCCTATCAGAATACAACTTCAATGTTAATGTTTCAGATATCGTGTTCTCCATCGGCAAAATCAAGGATACCAGATAGCCCAGGCATGTACAATCGGATCTTTCCCAAAGGAAACATAACCTGGTATGCGAATTCCACAACACGCATGGCCACAGAACCGAAGATTGTCACCAGCTACGAGAGGAAGTGGCTAGGTCACTCAACAAAGGTAATCTCACAGAATATTTGAGTGACCGAGCCAAAAATCAGTTCTGAGAAAGAGAGGCATCCAAGAAGAACGAATTAAATAAGCGAAGACACGTTATCCACACGATATTAGGGGGCATCGACGCTCCTTAAGAACCCTGGATGAGAAGAACAAAAATATCCATCACCAGAGAAAAGTGAACCTGAGGATACGAACCTGAAGATGCCCTCACATTCAGTGAGCAGGACTCAGAGACCCTGTCCCAACCTCATAACAATGCATTGGTAATCTTTTTCCTCATAAATACATTTCAAATAAAATGTGTACTTGTGGACCCAGGTAGATCGGCCAACATTATCAGGTCGAAGGTAATAGAGCAGCTCGGACTACTAGACCAAATCGTTCCCGCCACTTTAGTCCTTAACGGATTCAACATGGCAAGCGAGACAACAAAAAGATAGATCACTCTCCCGATCAGCGTGGTTGGCACAACCCAAAATGTCAAATTCCATGTCATTGAAGGAGATATGAGGTACAACACCTTGTTCGGATGACCGTGGATACACTGCATGAGAGCGGTATCGTCCACCCTCCACCAGATGATGAAATTCCTAATGAAATACGGGATTAAAACCATCCACGGTGAGCAGCACGCAACAAGGGAAATATTTGCGGTGCACGATGTGACATCAACGCCAATATCTCCACTCTCGAGAGAGCCTAATGATAATCAAACTACATCTTCGGCTAAGTCCGATTGAATACAGCGGAGGACTATACCGAGTCCTCACCACAAATAATAGAGGCGTAGCAGACCTCAAAACGTCGCCAAATGCATCCCACAATAAGGTATAACCATCACCTTTTTCAGTTTATATTTTATACTAATCCTTGGTACAAGCACTCGATCAAAGTGGTCAAAAGCGCACAGCCGGCCCGAAGACCTTAAAGTTTCAAAAGCATCTGTTGCACTCTTTTCCTTCGACCGAGCTTTTGTCTCGAAGAGGGTTTTAATGGCAAGGTTTTTAACGAGGAAACACCTATATGCTACCTAAGGGGAATCCAACGGGTCCTCAAGGATTCTTTTGCTATCAATCACGAGCTCCGAAGGACGTCCTTTCGAAAGATCGTCCACTCGAAAGAGCCAAGAAATGCCAAACAGGATCCCGATTAGAAAATGATGTACCAGACCTTATTATAGGCATAAAATTAATCTCAAAGTTCAGGCTATATATTGAATTTGTAAGACCCCTAAAAAAGCATACACTCGATATAGACGCCTAAACTGCTATACTCGGGACCAAAAAATAGCTCCGTCCAAACATAAATGACTACGGTCATACTGCTGCACCAGCCAAACTAATGCGACTGGGGGGCGGCCGACCGTTGCTACCAAATCATAGGCCATTACTTCGAATCTACTTTGAAATGAACCGGTTAAACAGGCTACCCTCGATAGGCAAAAGAGCTTCAACCATGTCAGCTCCAAATCATAAGGCTTCGAGCTACTCAGCCTACGAGCCAAACCTTACGAGGTGCTCGAACATCACCACAAATGACTGGAAATCTAGGTTCTTCCCGAACCGACGACAAATCAGGCAAAATAATTCAAAAGTCCTTAACGAGAGGACAATAAAGCCTACATACGCCTAAGGTCGAAGCATAAGAGCCATTTTCGCCAGCCTAACGAGCCTCTGGGCCACATATATGCCTAAGGGCAAAGCATAAGAGCCTTTGTTGCTAGCCTAACGAGCCTCAAGGCCGCACATATTCCTAAGGGCAAAGCGTAAGATCCATTTTCGCCCGCCCAATACAAATATAAAAAGCTTGAGGGATATACGAGCTCGAGTCAAAACCCGACTCGGAGACTTTACCCAAAATAGTTGAGCAAAAAGCATAAGTTCTCAAATGCCAACTTACACTAAAGGTCGCATCGACCGAGCACGTAAGAGCCCCCAGGCCTACCTAAAGAGCCCAAGGCCATATCTTGAGTCTAATGATTTTAGCTAGATGTTACACCTCCTTTTTACCGCAAGGGACAGGAAGTTTTTCCAATTTAAGTGACACTAATCTAAATGAGATTATTTATTTAATTTCAGAGTCGCCACTTGGGATAATTTATGGTGTCCCAAGTTACCGGTTTATTTTAAATCCCAAATCGAGGAAGTTTGACTCTGTTTTAAAGTCTGCAAAACCAGAAGATCGGGTAAGGAATTATGTTAATCCGAGAGAAGGTGTTAGGCATTCCTGGATTCCGTGGTTTTAGCACGGTCGCTTTGATCATGCCTGACCTATTTAAATTATTTAATTACTCATATTTAGAACATATGTACATTTACCTTTTACCGCTTTTAATTGCCTGATTACTCGTGATTATGGAATTATCTTGAATGAGCCACACATATGTGTACTCATTTTGTGTGTTATGTCAAAGTCATATCACGCGTACGTGTACACAACTAATAACACTTTATTATTATTAAGATTGTTTTTAGCCAAAGTCGTGCGAACGCGTACCTTTATTTTATTGCTTGAGAATCGTAATTATGTCACGCGAACGTGTACACAATCACGATAATAGATTAAATAGCCCGTCTAAAGCATCCTGGCGATTAAAAATAGGAATTTTTACCTCCTATAGCAAAGGTTAAAACTTATTTATTTTAAATAAATACCATTTAAAAAAATTATATTCTATAGATATCTTTTAAGGTTTATAGCAAAATTTTTATTTTTGGTTACCTCCTAGTCCTAAGCCACTAAATACGCTAATCAGTTACACTATTTTCTTTCTCGCTCTATTCTCTTAATTAGTTCATCCAATTTTCAATGAACCACTCATTCTTCAAATGAATTGCAGTCTGCCAAATTTCCAATTGGTTTGTAACCAACAGCACCAGCCGCCAACAAGATTAATTAATTACCATGAGAATTTTAATAGAGTTAGTGTTGGATTAATGGAAAATAATCTTCCTCTCTTGTTTTTGGCCACGAAAATATTAGAGGGAGATGTTCCTGGACATACATCTACTGGTTTTGAGAAAGTAGAAGAACTTATTGATGATTCATCTGAATATACATCTGCTGGTTTTGAAAAAGGAGAAGAACTTACTGGATATACATCCACTGGTCTTGTGAAAGGAGAAGATGTTCCTTAGCTCTTTTAATCCGGTTGGTTTCTTACTACCGACTTCCGGTGCGGCGAATTTGCCGAAAATTAGGGTTTGTTCTTGAACAAAGATGATGGAGTTTGGGGCTGAGCAACTTGATTTTATATTAATATATTTTCATGTATTTTATTGTATTCATTGTCTTTTTTTCATTATAATTCAATATATCTCGTCGTATTCCATGTATTTCATTGTATTCACTGTCTTTTTTTCGCATTGTATTTTAATGTATCTCATTGTATTCTATGTATTTCATTGTATTCACTGTCTCGCTATATGCCATGAATGTATTCATAAGCTTTTTTTAATTATTATAATTTATATATTCAGATGTATTATATAATTTCTGCAGATTGCTATGTTTTGGGGTATTTTTTTGCTGTTGAGAATCTTTTTTATAATTAAAAATATAAAATTTGTGTGTTATAATAGAGTTTGTCGATTATATCACAAGTCTATTATGTTAATTGATTCACTTTCCATTTTAAAAACAGTGTAATCCCTTATTTCACACCGTGAATACAGTCGAATACAATAATTAACTGATTAGCTGGACTTCCCTGATTCATGCCTATTTTTTGCTGTATTCATGAATACAGTAGCTTAAATACATCAAATACATCTTATAATCACATAAAAGGTATCTATAATCCGTAATATAGCAAATGGTATCTATAGATTGCTAATTACTACTAAAAGATAGTGCTTTATGAAAGTTTCTCTTTAAAATATTTGATGTCCACTAAGATGCAAAGGATGAGTTAACTACATGTACTTTGAAAAGATTGGGCCAGTTTAAAGAATGAGACCCAATTAAACTTTTTTGTTTACAACTCTGTTACTATGTTTTCAGAAGTTTACATAACAGCTCTTCATATTACAATTTATTTTTTGATGCATAATTGTAGAAACTTAATTCTTAATGTTTGGGACTCATATCTCCAGTAATTAGTGAAGTCCTTCTTTCTGGTAATAAATTCAAACTTTGATCGTGGAACTCACTTAGTTCAAATATTCTCTTTTGTCTTCCTTTACTAGTCCTATGTGTTCTCATGAAAATACCTTCCATTTTAATTTATTCTTGCTAACTTTATGTTAAGCTCAAGCAAGTACCTATAACCTTGATTCTAATTTAGCTATTATTATTCATATACTTATTTATACTTTATTCAGTTATTAGATGTTACAATCAAATTATTATGGCTTCTTCTCTTAGCGGAACATCTTAGGGTCAGAGGATATTTAGCAACTAATGGACCGAAGAAAACGCAAAAGAATGATATCAAACAGGGAATCGGCAAGAAGATTGAGAATAAAGAAGTAAAATCATTTGAATGATTTAATGGTTCAAGTGAATCAACTCAAAGATTTAAAAAAATCCAAATTGTTACTAACATAAACATGGTGACTCAGGTTTATTTGAATGTGAAAACAGAGAACTCTGTTCTAAGAGAGCAAATGGCATAATTAAGCCACATGCTTCGGTCCCTAAACAAGATCATACATTATTTACACCTACGACAGAAGAAACTTTGTATTTTGTTCATTATTTACGCGCACAGACAAAAGAAAATTGGCATTCAAAGTATATTAATCTCAAATCCCATGACAGAGTTCAATCAAAACCGAGAACATATCAATATATAACACCAAACAGTTCAGATTTTTGTATTATAGATTTGGTATATAACTACACAAGAATTTGACATACCCGACAATAGAAAATCGACAGGAACTGATCAAATAAATGTCTGAAACAGCCTCGACTAGTCTAATTTCTTGTGTGTAATCAATGACAACAGCTCTTAGGAGTGAGGGAGATAGGTGCGCCGTTTCTTTTTTGTCTCTGCATGTGTCTGTCTCCCCTCCTCTATTCTGTCTCCCCCAATTCTCTTCTCCTTTCTTTTTTCTTTTTAATCTTCAAATCACTTTTATCCCTCAGTGTCACGTCCTTTTCTCTTTTTGTGTGTCGATGCTCTGTTTTTTTTTTTGTGTTCTTCTCCTCTTTATAAAGAAGAATGAGGGTAGCTATAAGTAGATGGAGATGTGGGTGTGAGTGTGTTCATGGGTAGAAGACGTGAGTGGAGTGGGGAAGATGGGGAAGTTGGGATCATATTTTGTTATCTCTTTCTTATTTCTTTTTCGTTAGTTTTTTTTTAATTTTTAATTTAACTTTTCTTAACCTTTTTTTTATTAAATAAAAGAAGATAACACATACACACACACACACACACACACACACACACACACACACACATATATATATATATATATATATATATTCTTCTATTAAAATATAAGAACAAATCTTATATTATAAGAATGTGAATATTTTTTGTAGTTTTTAAATTTTCTTAAATAAAACCTATTAAGAGTAAGATAAAAATTTAAAATATTAAAACTATACCTAAAAAAAATATTTACACAAAAATAGTATAGAATTCGGGTGTGGTAAAAAATTAGTTGTTCACAGCATGCCCCTCTTTGCTTGGAAACATGAAGAGTTTTCAGGCAAAGAAAATGAACAAGCTGACTAATTTTTGACCTTACTATTATTTGAAAAGGAAAAGAAGATAAAAGAAAAAGATGCGACCGAGCCTTGATTTTAGACGGCCTACATATCCCGGGTTATAAGGGAATCAGGTCACGTGTAGTTCAAGTGAAAGAAAAGTAATGGAGTATGCATAGATTGAGAGTCCATTGAGGTTCCGATCTGCGGTTCCTACTATTACATCAAAATAAAAAGAAAATTACATACTCTTAAAATGTAAGAGTTACAAAATTCCTATCTAAATGCCATCTGGAGTCTTGTCTTGATTCTTGACTTCCTTCTCCCATTGACTTTAGACTGAAACTTAATTCTCTCGATGCAACAGACTATAAAATATTCTCGCATGCTTATTTCTTGATCGGATTGGGAAGATGGATCTTGACCATATGTCTCCACATGCATTACGTCAAAGTTTGTTGTTGGTAGTATTGAGATCGAACGTTCCACTTTCTCTAAAAAGAACTAAAATATCATTATTTTTTTGCACATCTAATCCGTGCTTTGCAGAAAAACCTACAAGCCCTCACAAACAAACAAAGCAAACAAAAAATTTCTGCCCCAGTTTGCATTAGGAAATTTTTGTGAGTTATTCAAAACATATTAAACTATCTTTGCTATTGTAGAATAAGGAATTGAAAAAGACATCGTCGTACCCTGTGTTAACAAGAAAGAAGGCAACCAGAGAATGTAGTACCCTGTGTTGATAATAAGATGAGGCTCGTGGCACTATAAGGTGCTACTAGGAAATGTCGTACCCTATGTTAGCAATAAGGAATGCAGCCAGGGGATGTATTGCCCTGTGTTGGAAATAAGGTAAGGCTCGTGGCACTCGGGATGCTACTAGGAAATGTTGTACCCTATATTTGTTACAAAATGAGGCTCGTGGCACTCTAAAATGCTACTAGGGGATGTCGTACTCTACGCTGGCGATAAAATGAGGCTCGTGGCACTCTGAGATGCTACTAGGAAATGTCGTACCCTATGTTGAAAATAAGTAATGCAGCCAGTGGATGTAATACCCTGTGTTGGCAATAAAATGAGGCTCGTGGCACTCTGAGATGCTACTAGGGATGTCGTACCCTATGTTGGCAGAAAATAATACAGCCATGGGATGTAGTACCCTGTGTTGGCACTAAGCTGAGGTTCGAGACAGTCATAGGATGCTACTAGGGAATGTCGTACCCTATGTTTGCAACCAAAAATACAACCAGTAGATGTAGTACCTTGTGTTAGCAATAAAGTGAGGCTCTTGGCTCTCTAAGATTCTACTGGGGTACTCTATGTAGGCATAAAGTAATGTAGCCAGGGGATGTTTTACCCGGTGTTGAAGATAGGGTATTGATTACATTTAATGAAACTAAAAATAGCATGTTTACATGTATGTTGGAAAAAATCAAGGAATTGAGAACTTCACTTGGTGGTGTTCGTGTTTTCACCAACTGTTTCTTAAAATTTTTCTGTTCCTGTTCTGAACAAGGAAAGATTTGTTAGTTTTTAAAATGGTGGTTGCTTTGTGGCCTTGATTATTCAATCTCTTGACCTCGGCTCATCTTCTTTAATAATTTCAACTGCAACTGATTATTTCTTTAAGACCAACTGCATTTCTAACTCTGGAGAACCTTTAGCTTTTCCAAACATTGCCATGATGGTATTTAACCTTTTTCAAATTTATGTTTCCTCTGTGAAAATTTTGCTTTTGACTCCTTTCAAATGTTTCCATTTCAAAACATCAGCCAATCATGTCCAGTTGGGGTTGACGTGATGCCCTTGTCGAGGCTGGGAGTCTTTTGAATATATCAGCTCGCTTCAAACAAGAATCTTGTAAATCAGTCTTGACATCTTTTCTTTGCCTTATTTTTAGAACAAAGTTAAACCGAAAAGGATTCAAAAAAAACAAACAATGAAATAGAGAATGAGTTTAAAACAAAAGGTGTCCCTTTAGGGGAACAGAAATACGGACTTATCTAGGAGTACATACAGATTTCAATGAACATGACATGCCTTTTGGACTGGATGCCTGATCTGTATAAACCGTCCGATTCTCACAAACTCATCACAATTTTTGGCTTGAAAAGTGGGAAATATTGCTCATGATTTTGTTGATGCCATGGTTGTATGGATCCTTTTTTTGATCGGCAGTGCCCTTTGAGGGTTTTCACTAACTTATCTCTCTCATTTCTCTTCTCCCCATCGTCTTATAGTGTCCTTTGCAGATTTTCACTAATAAGACTCTCATTTTTATTTTCTCTACTCAACATCGTCGTACAGTGCCCCTGAGGGTTTTCACCAATAGGACTCTTTCATTTTATTTCTATTATTTGTTTGCATCCGATCCAAGTAACATATCCTCCAATTCTTGAACATTCTCGCTGATTGATTTGAAGGTCTTGAAAGGATTTGGGTAAAAAGAATTTAGATTGAATTACAACTTTTGAACCTTTCAGATAAACCATCATCGAACCATTGTAATATCTGCCCCAGTTTCACTTTTTGGGAAATTTGGATTTTTATTTTGGTATGACTGAACCTCAGAGAAAGGCTGCCTACATATCCTTTCGGAATCAAGTCGAACGTAGTTTAGGGAACTCTGTTTTTTTTATTTTGTTTTCTTTTGCTTTTTTTCCTCATTTTTTTTTGATTTTTCCCTTTTTCTTTCTTTTCATTGTCGTTTTTAATAATAACTTTCAGATTCCAAAGAGGGTAATCAAAGAGAGGAACCAACTCAAAGGGTTTGCAAAAGGTTCATAGTGTTTGGGTAGCGAGAAAGAAAGCCTCCGTCATGCCAATTAGAAAATGTTAACACCAAGTAATGAGTTAATTAATATAACTTTTAACTGCATCTGCGTTGACTATTGTCTCGGGGACATTTCCTACGATGTCTCCCAAATACAACGCTCCATTTGGCAACCCTCTTGTTATATGTATGGACCTTTGCAATTTGGAGTATATTTTTCTTTAGCTTTGTCATGACCCAAAATCCTCTAAGGGTCGTGATAGCGTCGGACACCGCTGCCAGGCAAGCCAACCAAAATACTTAATTAGATTCCAATTTTAGTATTTACTGAAAGTATTTTCCTTTATACATTAAATAACAAATAATGAACTTTACAAAAATAACCATGAAGTCTTTAACAAATTTAATATTGAACAATCCTATAACTATCCCAGAACCCGGTGTCACAAGTGCATGAGCATCTACTAAGAAAGAAATAAAATACAACAACCGTCCGGAATACAATATTGGACAGGAAATAAATATAGATAATTGAAGGAGACTCTGCTGGCTGCGGGTCGCCTCGAGAAGTGCAGCTCACCTAAGTCCCCGTATCAACCATGCTGCTACGCCCAGTAGGCCACTAGAGATACGTATGCTTGTGCAACAAAAATGCACATAAGTGTAGTATGAGTACGAAAATAACGTGTACTCAATGAGTATCTCGTCTAACCTCGAAGAAGTAGAGACGAGATGGTCAACTGCGACACTTACTAGTGGTCCAATAATGATATATTATTAATGCGAATAATCAAGGATTTATTAAGAATGACAGTAATTTCAAGTAAGTCATGAACATGTGAAAGTTCCTTTTTATATTAACAGTCTCCGGATTAATAATCCAATAGTTTCCAATTATCTCAAGTCGGGGAGAGCAAATATCAATCTCAAATAATCTCAAGGCAAGCAATACAAGCATGCACAAAATATACCGAGATCGTACGACTCGATACAACAGAAATGTAAAGTGTGCACTGCCGAGGGTCGAACGGCACGAACCATAGATGCATCTATTACTCCCCTCTCTTATCATACATGCGATGCAGTCAAAATTAAATAAACAAGTATCCCGCTCGCGAATCATACATGTGACGCGGGCACACATAGATCCACACAATCAAACAGCCAATTAAGAGTTTATCGGTAAATGTTTATTCCAATAAAAGCCAATTTTCATTTAATGATTTAAGAAAAATGAAGTTTAATCCTTTTTGAAATTCATTTACTGATTCGATGTGATTTAAGAAATTCAAGCTGTCAATAAGTTTACAAATAATCCAAATACAACATGTTTTTGGGTCCTAGTCTACCCGGACAATAGCATAATAGTAGCTACGCACAGACTCTTATCACCTCGTGCGTACGTAGCCCCCACAAATAGGAGCACATAACCAATTAACTCACCTATGGGGACAATTCCCTCTTACAAGGTTAGAAAGGAGACTCACCTCACTCTGAATATCCATAACCGGCATTCCACACCCTTCCGAAGACTCAAATCGATGCACAATGCTCCAAAAACTAGTCAATAATTATGTAAATCCATTAATACATACTCTAATACTCACAACAATTCAATTTAGATAAATTCATAACCCCGTTCAAAAAGTTGACAAAATTGCCCTCTGGCCCAAGTGCTCGAATTTTGAAAAAACTCACAAAATTTGACAACCCATTCCGATACGCGTTCAACCATACCAATTTTATCAAATTTCGATTACAACTTGACATCCAAATCTTGAATTTTCATTATCAAAAACTTTTACAAAAATCTTGATTTCTTCCATTTAAATCCAAAATAAATGATGAATATAACCATAGAATCATGAATTATAATTACTTTCGGATATAGAACACTTACCCCATTCCATATGGCGAAAATCGCCTAAAAATCGCTTCAATCCGAGCTCCATAGCTCCAAATATGATAAAAATTGCCAAAATTTTGAAATATAGCTTTTGCCCAGGTATTTACTCTTCGCAATCGCAAAGTACAATATTTTTCAGCCCAAAATTTGCCTTTCGCGATCGCAGAAAATGCTTCGCGATCACGAAGAACAAATGCCAGCTCTTCCGGATAGTCTCTAGTATAATGTCCATAACGTTTTGTACACAATTCCAAATTGCAAATGGTTTAACTTTTTGAAAACTAGATTCCAAGGACCATGCAACGCAAATTTATTCTTCGCGATTTTCAAAATCTTTCCGGATAGGCTGTAGTATACCACTCATAACATGTTGTACACAACTCCAAATGCAAAATGGTTTAATTTTCTGAAAACTAGACACAAATGTCTACAACTTTCATTTTTGGCTCATCTCTAAATTCCTTATAGATTGCGAGATACAAGCTTCCAAAGTCGGGTCAGTGCAGCGGAAACTTTCCTCTACGCGATCGCGAAAGCCCTTCCGCAATCGCGAATCTATGGCCATTTTCTCCTATTTTACTCATCGCGATCGCGTAGCACACTGCTGTAGCCAAAAACCAGCAGCTAAAAATGGTCTAGAAATGGTCCGAAACCATTCCAAAACTCACCCGATCCCCTCGGGACCCCGTCCGAACATACCAATAAGTCTCAAAACATAACACGGACTTAGTCGAGGCCTCAAATCACATCAAACAATGCTTAAACCATGAATCACACTCCAATCCAATCTTAATGAACTTTAGAATTTCAAACTTCTATATTCGATGGCAAAACCTATCAAATTACGTCTGATTGACCCCAAATTTGGTACACGAGTCATATTTGACATTATGGACCTACTCCAACTTCTGGAATCGAAATCTGACCACGATATCAAAAAGTCAACTTACGGTCAAACACTTCAAAAACCTTCAACTTCTATCTTTAGCCGAATGACTCCAAAATGACCTATGAACCTCCGAATTCACTTCCGATCGTGCTCCCAACTCCCGAATCACCATACGGAGCTACTCTCAGACTCGGAATCCTAAACGGACATTGATAACACTGAAATGCACTTCAAGCCAAACTTATGAAGTTTCTTCCAAAATGCTAACTTTTACAATAGGTTCCAAAACGCTCCCGGGTCGTCTAAAACCCAATCAGGGCATACGCCCGAGTCCGAAATCATCATACGAGCCTACTGGAATGTTTAGATCCCGATTCCGAGGTCGTTTACTCAAAAACCCAATCCTAGTTAATTCTTCCAACTTTAAGCTTCTGAAATGAGATTTCTCTTTCCAAATCAACTCCGGACCTCCCCAAACTCAATTCTGACCATGTGTACAAGTCATAATACCTGAAATGAAGCTGCTCATGGCCTCAAACTGCTGAACGATGCGCTAGAACTCAAAATGACTGGTCGGGTCGTTACATTCTCTCCTACTTAAACATACGTTTGTCCTCAAACGTGTTGAGTACTACACATAAGTAGTCTGAAATCACTGTTTGACACCTCATGCACCTTCTCGTGCTACCACAACTCAGTTGGGCACATTATCTCAATCAATTCTAAAGATATCCCCTTTTATTCAAGCAAATAAGCCTTACAGCCCAATTCCAACATCCAGAATTCTCTGCCAGGACTGTTTCCAACATAGAAACACCGTATCAATCACCACACGATGCACCAGAACATGACTGCATACCTTTGCTGAATTCACACCTTTCACCACTTTACTCACAGGACCACAATAACATTCTCTGATCAAATTAGTCGAAATTTTAGGAATTTGATGCTCATATTGCCCCTCATGACATACATAGTTCTTGCCCTAACTCTTACCATACCGACACGACGGATGAGATGTGTAGAAATTCAAAACCACTGTTGAACCAATAGTTCATTGGGTCTATACTCCTGACATGAACCATCACCTCATCCTGAACCAAATAATGGTCTTTGCTTCTTAGTATACTTCGTATAATCATATTGCAATGATCCTAAATCCAATGATCTCGTCTCACCCAGTACGAACTGCTCAGGAAATAAGCCATACCGGACATGATTAAAGTCTCATATGATGCCACAATGTGCCGATAGGCTACTAATTCGAACGTGATACCAAAGGAAAACGAACTCTAAAAAGGAAATCCAATTACACCGCTCACGAATCATACATGTGACGCGGCTAACATAATTAAACAAATACCCCGCTCGCGCATCATACATGCGATGCGAGCGCACAACTAATATGAGCTTTCCTCACAAAAATAGGAAACCAAACACATAAAAACGGATACGGGGAACTATACTTAGCATCACTCCACTGCGGTGCACAACCCGATCTAAGCAACATAACCATGGCGGCATGCCACCCGACCCACACAAAGAACTCACATAAGGAGATATACATTGAGCTAAGTTGCTCATTCCAATAAGATACCGAATATCGGTCACCAACATGCTAAGTGCATAATACCATCCCCGGGGAGACATATAGCGCCATAAGCTACAAAACTCTAGCACAACTGAGGTGCGATATACGATCTGAATCTCAAAAGTCATCCTACTCATATAACCTCACATCTACGCAGAACCTCAACATGTAAGAAATTCACCAAACCGTCTCACAACTCATACAGTGCAATAAATCACTACATGAAATAGCTGACGATGGAATAATACCCCGACTACTCTTCCATAAGGAGCACATTATTGAAATGAACACATATGGCCTGATATAGAGCCCATTCACGTTTAATTCCATCCACCGACCTCAAGTCGATCCTGATCATACCAAACTAGGCCAACAACCTTTTAAAGGCCCATACTAACTTCCCTTTTCTCCCATAACACATAAGAACAACTATCATAACCGGAGTAATCATCCACAGTCCACAACTCAGTAAGTCATGTGTCGTCCAGGCATCAATTCTCAATTTAGCGATATCACCACAAGCTTCATACTTGGTTTAACTCTTTCAATCAATCAAGTGACTACCTGCAACACTTATACAACCTTCCCACGGGTCATGCTCCCACAACTTTCCGTAACACGTAACATGTCTGTACATCCAAACCACTAGCCGCACTAACGCTGAAAAGCGATCAAGAATCCTTAACTAGGATGCGAAACCTTTTTCACAAGACACCAATCTCAGGTGATGCTGAAGAAAATACCAACTTACTTTAAATATCAAAACTCGTTTCCTGTTCATCCGAGCTCGTGACATCATTGTCAACACCTAGCTGCAACTTTGATCTTCACTTCAAATTCCATACTACTCACTGCACCCGACATGCCAATATACGATAGAATATGTTTTGCATCATAGTTTTGCAACAACTATTAAATTAACACTTCATCATATAAAAAATTCAACTTAACTCCCTTCAAGAGAACCATAGCAACATACAGGTGAATTCTCATAGCCGTAGAATATGTCGATCTCTAGGTAGTGGTCTAAGCCACCATAGCCCTTTTGGGACCCGCCTCCACATAACAGGCCATAAAAGTAGAATACTTTTATGATTAATACCAATTATGGCAGCCGACAAGCCTCACACGCACCGTCACAAATCACACAAAGCATTTCATACCTCCTAATTTCTACACTGCAAGTCAAAACATCATAGAACATTCTGGGCCATTCTCATAAGCTGCTACAAAGCTTGATTCTTAACCGTACCTATAAGCTCGAAATCATTAGGCACCATACCTTACCTCTTTGAATCCACTAGGACCATTACTGAGAGCGGCCCGCTCTGACTTGGCCCGAATATAATCAACTCCATGATTCTTCTAGCACAAGCATACCTTGTCGACGGAGCACCCGGCAAAATCACTCCCCAAGTATGAACATGAGCCAATAAGGTCAACCATAACACACCTTTAACAATCCCTTTGCTCAAATTACCACTTATGTCCTTTTCCCGTAGCTGAAATAACCCATCAATATGCTAATAACCAGAAACCTCGCAAGTAGTTAACCATGCAACCCAATCATAGGATGTGGGACTCTCCCACTTAGCTCGAAGCCACTGCTACACAACTCTGGAATACACCAGGATTCTTAATCTCTTATTGACATAACTTTGCACAATCAACCGCCAAAATCCTCGAAATCTTTCTGTGACAACTCCTTTTTATACTCCGAATCATCAACCATATTCACATGACCGACCTTTTCATTGTATAACCAATAGAATTCGTCATAGAAGCCTTGCCAACCACGCGACTACTAACCTGCTCACAGGGAATAACCCACCTATGGAAATCACTTCTCGACATCTTCCAACGCTGTTGCGCGAGGTACAATCACTACGACATCAATAACTCATCCTGAGTCTGAGCTCACTCTCTAGCGGTACAAGTCCATTCACCCCTCGTGGACATTAATTAAATATGTGGCAACATCCTTCAAATTCAAAGTTATGTTGTATCCTTCTTCATTTCGAGAAGCTCCTTCCCGTTATATCAAACCTTCTATCGCATAATGGCCCATGCTTCAAGTTAACTCCGTAGGCCCCAACCACCAATCTATGAAATTCCCAAATCATTCCAAACTATCCTTAAGGTGCATAGTCATCCTATCACAATGCCCTTATGCAACTCCGCCACTCTCCCACTTTGGTGGAACTCATCCCTTTAATCAACTACTCGACCTTTCCTTCTTATACTTGGCCTTCTAGAAATTTTAGCCATCGCCTGACACCTCCCACATGTCCTTCCTTATCCTTTGCTGCTCAGCTATTGCCTTAAATAAATCCATCTTTGTAGCACTTGAACCCATGAATCGTTACTAACTTTAAACCTTTTCGAAGATCATCTTTCTCGAGCTGTCAACATTAGGAACACTGATTCAATCCTGCACCACCGCACTCCGTGATATCTAACAGTCGCTTCTTCAATACTGACCCGCATTAACCTGCTCCAAAGGCGAATTGTAGAAAATCATAACACCGGCGAACTTAGCACATGCAATTGAGGACGTCGACACTATATTGTAGATGAAAATTCCACCACGGTAAAAAATACCAAGTCTTGTTACCCCATCAACCCGAATTTGAACATTCTTAGCCCGATTGCCTTTCCCCTACTGGAAATAAAATACCGAATCTCTAGATCATGCACTGAGTAAATCTCCCTTCAAGTCATTCACCGCTCCGACACATAGGCAACATCCTATCATCATATCAATACTGCGGAACAATCGTTCATAAGAATTATGGTAACTTGTGCCTAGCCTCAGAGCCCTCAGAAGTACCGTTACTGGGCTGAAACAATAGAATATCCTTCTATAAAGTGACGATAATAATCCAATCAACTATACCAAGAGAAACATCCCGCACCACATCTGTAGTACCATTATGATTTCTTCAATTCTCGATTTATAACAAGCACTTTGGGTCGCGTAAGATCGAGTAGGAAAGAAAACAAGGCATAAGCCTCAAGGGATCAAACTGCACGATGAGGAATCAAGAAGGGAAGTACTCCAAACAACCTTGTAGCATCCCGAAGATAAGTACAGACGTCTCCGTACCGATCCGCGAGACTCTACTAGACTTGCTCATGACTCGTGAGACCTACAGGAACCTAGTGATCTGATATCATGTTGTCACAACCCAGAATCCTCTAAGGGTCGTGATGGCGTCGAACACCGCTGTCAGGAAAGCCAACCAAAATACTTAATTAAATTCCAATTTTACTATTTTTTGAAATCATTTTCCTTTATATATTAAATAACAAATAATAAACTTTACAGAAATAACCATGAAGTCTTTAACAAACTTAATATTGAACAATCCTATAACCATCCCAAAACCCGGTGTTACAAGTGCATCAGCATCTACTAAGAAGGAATAAAATGCAACAACTGTCCGGAATATAATATTGGATAGAAAATAAATATAGATAACTGAAGGAGACTGTGCTGGCTGTGGGTCGCCTCGAGAAGTGCAGCTCACCTAAGTCCCCGTATCAACCATGCTGCTATGCCCAGTAGACCACTAGAGATACGTATGCCTATGCAACAAAAATGCACAAAAGTGTAGTATGAGTATGAAAACAAGGTGTACTCAATGAGTATCCCGTCTAATCTCGAAGAAGTAGAGACGAGATGGTCGACTTCGACACTTACTAGTGGTCCAATAATGATATATTATTAATGCAAATAATCAAGAATTTATTAAGAATGACAGTAATTTCAAGTAAGCCGTGAACAAGTGAAAGATCCTTTTTATATTAACAGTCTCCGGATTCATAATCCAATAGTTTCCAATTATCTTAAGTTGGAGAGAGCAAATATCAATCTCAAATAATCTAACGGCAAGCAATACAAGCATGCGCAAAACATGCCGAGGTCGTACGGCCCGATCCAACTTAAATATAAAATGTGTTCTGTTGAGGGTCGAACGGCACAAACCATAGATGCACCTATTACCCCGATCGCGTATCATAAATGCGACTCGACCAACATTAAATAAACAAGTATCCCGCTCGCGAATCACACATGAAACACGGACACACATAGATATACACAGCCAAATAGCCAATTAAGAGTTTATCGAGAAATTTTTATTCCAATAAAAACCAATTTTCTTTTAATGATTTAAGAAAAATGAAGCTTAATCTTTTTTAAATTCATTTACTGATTCGATGTGATTTAAGCAATTAGAGTTGTCAATAAGTTTACAAATAATCCAAATACTACTTTTGGGTCCTAGTCTATCCGGACAATAGAATAATAGTAGCTATGCACAGACTCTCGTCACCTAGTGCGTACGTAGCCCCCACAAATAGGAGCACATAACCATTTAACTCACATATGGGGACAATTCCCTTTTACAAGGTTAGAAAGGAGACTGACCTCGTTTCGAATATCCATAACCGGCATTCCACGCCCTTCCGAAGACTCGAATCAATGCACAATGCTCCAAAACTAGCCAATAATTATGTAAATCCATTGATAAATGCTCTAATACTTACAACAATTCAATTTAGATAAATTCCTAACTCCGTTCGAAAAGTTGACAAAATCACCCTCGGGCCCACGTGCCCGAATTCCCAAAAAAAACTCACAAAAGTCAATAACCCATTCCGATACGAGTTCAACAATACCAATTTTATCAAATTCCGATGACAACTTGACCTCCAAATCTTGAATTTTCGTTCTTGAAAAGATTTACAAAAATCTTGATTTCTTCCATTTAAATAAAAAATAAATGATGAATATCGCCATAGAATCATGATGTATAATTATTTTCGGATATAGAACACTTACTCCAATTCATATGGTGAAAATCACCTCAAAAATCGCTTCAATCGGAGCTCCAGAGCTCCAAATATGATAAAAATGGTCGAAACCTCGAAATATAGCTTCTACCTAGGTATTTACTCTTCGCGATCGTGGAAAATGCTTCGCAATCATGAATTAAAACATTTTTCAGCACAAAATTGACTTTTCGCGATCGCGGAAAATGCTTCACGATCGCAAAGAATAAATGCCCAGCTCTTCCAGACAGTCTCTAGTATAATGGCCATAACATTTTGTACAAAATTCCAAATTGTAAATGGTTTAACTTTCTGAAAACTAGACTCCAAGGACTACAACTTTTATGTTTTTCTCATCTATCAGTTCCTTATATATTACAATATATAAGCTTTCTAATTTAGCCATTTGCAACGCAAATTTCTTTTTTGCGATTTCCAAACTCTTCCCGGATAGGATGTCGTGTACCACTCATAACGTTTTGTACACAAATCCAAATGCCAAATGGTTTGTCTTACTGAAAACTAGACACAAAGGGCTACAACTTTTATTTTTGGATCATCTCCAAATTCCTTATATATTGCGAGATACGAGGTTCCAAAGTTGGGTCAGTGCAACAAAAACTTTCCTCTACGCGATTGCGAAAGTCCTTACGTGATCGCGAATCTTTGGCCATTTTCTCCCATTTAACTCATTGCGATCGCGAGTAATTCCTCGCGATCGTTTAGCACACTGCTATAGCCAAAAAACAACAGCTAAAAATGGTCTAGAAATGGTTCGAAACCATCCCAAAATTCACCCGAGCCCCTCGGGATCCCGTCCGAACATACCAACAAGTCTCAAAACATAGCACAGACTTAGTCGAGGCCTCAAATCACATCAAACAATTCTTAAACCATGAATCACACTCCAATCCAAGCTTAATGATGTAGAATTTCAAACTTCTATATTCGATGCCGAAACCTATCAAATTACATTCGATTGACCCCAAATTTCGCACACGAGTCATATTGACAATACAGACCTACTCCAACTTCCGGAATCGAAATCCGACCCCGATATCAAAAAATCAACTTCCGGTCAAACTCTTCAAAAACCTTCAACTGCTATCTTTAGCCAAATGACTCCAAAATAACCTACGGACCTCCAAATTCACTTCTGATCACGCTCCCAACTCCAGAATCACCATACGGAGCTACTCCTAGACTCAGAATCCCAAACGGACGTTGATAACATTGAAATGCACTTCAAGCCAAACTTATGAAATTTTTTCCAAAATGCTAACTTCTACAATAGGCGCCAAAATGCTCCTGGTTCATCCAAAACCCAATCCGGTTATATGCGTGAGTTCGAAATCATCATACAAGCCTGTTGGAACCTTTAGATCCCGATTCTGAGGTCGTTTACTCAAAAATCCAATCATAGTTAATTCTTCCATCTTTAAGCTTCCGAAATGAGAATTCTCTTTCCAAATTTAACTCCAGACCTACCGAAACTCAATTCCGACCATGCGTACAAGTCATAATACCTGAAGTGAAGCTACTCATGGCCTCAAACTGTTGAACGACATGCTAAAACTCAAAACAATCGGTCAGGTCATTACAAGCTTCTTCATGGTGTGGGAGAATATTTCTCAGGACGAGTTGCCTCACTATAAATTTCTTGGGACATACTTTTGTTGTAAGCATGAGCCATTCTTTATTGTACAACTGCCTATGGTAGCCTCAGGCCAATTACTTTCCATCAATCAAAGATAATGTCTCAATCAGGTCTTGACTCAATCTTCATCAGCGGTCTCGGCTTCAACAATGATCCGAAGAGAGGGAATCTCATTTTCGTTTCAATTCTTTGTTTACTTTCTTACAAGCCTTATCTTCAACATTATGCTTCTTGGTTCATTATTTCGAAATATGACAGCATTTTAGGATCTGGCATGAAGTCCGCAAGCATGTCATGTTATTAAAATATGTATTTATAGAACTAGAAAGAGAATAAGAAAGGTGACAAGCTTAAGAAAAGAGACATTCATGATGATAAAATATTGATTTTATTTAATTGAATATTTTTTAAAAAATAAAAGGTTTACATCAAGTAAAAACATTTAGATGACACATTGAAATAACTCGAAAGGCAGAAAAGATAGCAAGATCGGCTACCGAGATTCCCGTCTGATAGGGAAAGTTTCTGGGTTGGCGCCTATTTTTTTTCTTTGTTTCTTTTCTAACGTGCCAATGGATACTATGGCTTTCAATACTGGATCACATTCCTCATCATTAAATCATCCCGAGCAGGCCATATCCTATTGCTCAAATTTGGTAAAGGCAATCCCACATTTATCTTTATCTTTTTTTATTTTTCACCACTAATTTGCCTACTTGCTTTTTCATGACCTTGGATCAACAATAGTGGTACTTGTTCCATTTGTTGAGAAGATGCTTTTACTTCCGATGGATCTTGGAATGTAACCAACAAACCGACCACCTTTAACTAGCTTTTATTTCAAAACAACTAGCATATTAGAATAAATACACTCTCTTCTTTTCTTTTTTAATTCTTTTTTTCTTATTTTTTAACCGCTTTTTTCATTTTTTGTTTTCTTTTCTTTTTTTTCGAAAATGATTCGATCGAACCTGATGTGGGTTGCCTACGTATCATGTGGAGACATGAATTGGATCTTGCGTAGTCGGGGAGATCAAGAATAAAATAAATAAACTAACTTCTTTTTTTTTAAATAAAAAAATCTAATCGTAAAAGCTCCTCACAAGAAAAATATTTTTGAAATTTGAATTCTCTATCTCTTTCTTTTTTATTTAAAATTTTCGAAAGAAAGACCTTTAAAAAGAAAGTAAAAGATATTTAGATTTCTATTTTTGGTAATTTTCGAAAGAAAGAAATATTCTTTGGATTTCGTTTTTTTATTTATTTATTTATTTATTTTTGGGAAAAAGACTTCTAAAGAAGGTTGAAATATTTTTTGGCCGGACCCGATTATGGTTGCCTACGTATCCCACATTCGGTGAGAATCAGACCCGTATAGTTCGTAAATGTTTTAGGAATAGGATAACATTTTTTTGAAAAATTTAGACTTATTTTGTAATAATCTTTTTGGGGTAAATAACGAGATTTTTCAAAAATCGGGTAAATTTTCTCTCTCCTGTTTTCTCCCTTTTGGCTTTCCCTCAATTTTTATATATATATTTTTAGAAACCGGTCAACATGCACAAGCCGAATCAAACATAATGCACAAGTAGCACCCATGATGCATCAGGATGGTCTTGCAATTCTCGAGTACACCTGTCCTAGACGGACCCAACCCCTGTGTTGAGTCCCCAAAGTCGAATGCACATGATGCAAACAAATGTTCTTACTAGGGATCTGGCATGAGGCTATGTTATTCTATGTTTTAATCCTAGGGGGAGTGTTTTAGACCTAGTTTAACCAAGCGGACGACTCGAGCCAATGTAGGGGCAACGTACTGGGAGCACCAAAGTCTACTCGGCCAAGTTACTTGACCCAACCTTGTTCTAATTGGTATGACTTCTAACAGAAAAGTGGGCCACATGCACGTGTGCACCATAAATTCAGAAGACTCAGAAGGGAGGCATAAGAAGACAGTTTAATACAATTCAAATAATATCAAAGCGACAATTAGCACATTAGGCCCAAAAATACAGTAATAACATCAAATTAATAAAGCCAAGTATAGATCACATTACAAGCTCGAATTCTAAACCCTGAACAGAAGTTCTGGGTTATCTTCCCCAGCAAAGTCGCCAAAGCTGTTACACCTCCTTTTTACCGTACCGGATAGGAAGTTTTTCCAATTTAAGTGATACTAATCGAAATGGGATTATTTATTTAATTTCAGAGTCGCCACTTGGGATAATTTATGGTGTCCCAGGTCACTGATTTATTTTAAATCCCAAATCGAGAAAGTTTGACTCTGTTTTAAAGTCTGTGAAACCAGAAGACCGGGTAAGAAATTCTGTTAATTCGGGAGAAGGTGTTATGCATTCTCGGATTCGGTGGTTTTAATACGATCGCTTTGATCATACTTGGCCTAATTAAATTATTTAATTACTCTTATTTAAAACATATGTACATTTACCTTTTACCGCTTTTAATTGCTTGATTACTCGTGATTATAGAATTATATTTGTCATGCATATGTGTACTCATTTTGTTTGGTCTGTCAAAGTCATGTCACGCGTACTTGTACACAACAAATAATACTTTATTATTATTAAGTTTGTTTTTAGCCAAAGTCGTGTGAACGCGTACCTTGATTTTATTGCTTGGGAATCGTAATTATGTCACGCGAGCGTGTACACAATCAGGATAATAGATTAAATGGCGTGTCTAAAGCATCCTGGCGATTAAAAATATTTGATGTCCACTAAGATGCAAAGGATAAGTTAACTACATGCACTTTGAAAAGATTGGGCCGGTTTAAAGAATGAGACCCAATTAAACTCTTTTGTTTACAACTCTGTTACTTTATTTTCAGAAGTTTACATCACTGCTCTTCATATTACAATTTATTTTTGGATGCATAATTGTAGACCCTTAATTCTTGATGTTTAGGACTCATATCTCCAGTAGTTAGTGAAGTCCTTCTTTCTGGAAGTAGGGATCATATTTTGTTATCTCTTTTTTTTCTTTTTCGTTAGTTTTTTTTTTAATTTTTTTTTAAACTTTTATTAACCCTTTTTAATTAAATAAAAGAAGATAAAACACGCGCGCACGCACGCGCGCGCACACACACACACACACACACACACACACATATATATATATATATATATATATATATATATATATATATATATATATATATCAACCAACTTACTTTTAGACTTAAAAAAAACTATATATATAAGAAAACTCAATATTTAAACATAGGAACAAATTTTATATTCTAAGAATTATTTTTTGGAGTTTTTTAATTTTCTTAAATAAAACCTATTAAGAGTAAGATAAAAATTTAAAATATTAAGATTAGACCTAAAAGAAATATTTACACCAAAGCAGTACAGAATTTGGGTGTGGTAAAAAATTAATTGTTCACACTAGCTAAAAGGTAGGATAAACCTAGTTCAAATCTCTACAAACGGAAACACAGAAGGTGCAAATTGTGGGATTTCCACCTTATGCATTCAAATGATAAAATACGAATTTCATTTTACAACATACTGTGTAAGCTATATACATAATAACAAATAAAGAAATAAAGTGTCCCTCCCCCCCTTCAGGGACTATGGCCCGGCGGCCCCTTACTCGCCTTCAGCATCGAACAGAAGGAACTTTGCATCATACCCTTCCTCCTTGGCTTGCTTGATCTCTGCCGAAAGATCAAAACATTTGGCATGAATCTCTTCAAAGGTTTCCCTCCGAGCTTTATATTTCGCATACTCCTACTGCTAGCAAGATCAATGGCTCTCCTCAGCTCAGCTTTAGCAACGACAACACTCTTCGAATAGGCTACCGCTCTTTGGTCCGCCCTGGTGCTACTCACCACTATCTCGACCCAGGCATTCACCACTTCATCTTTTGCCTCCTAGAGCTCGGGCGAAAGCCTTTCGATCAGATTCGCCCGTGCCAACTTATTCGCACGAACGGTTCGAAGTTGTGTCTCAAGAGTAGAAGCCATGGCTAAAGCACTCCCTTTGGCCGTAGAATGGGGACTTACATGGGCCTTCAACTCGTTGAATTCACCTTTGGCTCGACCAACCTTGTCCCAGACTATCCCAGCTCCCTCCCCTTGTTCTCCAGCTGAAGTATCAAAACATTAATCTGTAGGGATAAAAGGCAGAATGCAAGCCAAAATGGAATGCAGGGTACCTGTCTCTCTAGGCGGCTTTCGCGGCTCCGATTCTGGTCCACCTCACGCCGCAGGGAAACCAACTCACTTTTCTTTTCCGCACAAAGAAGCTTAAGGGATTTCTCGCTATCCAAAGCCTCCCATGGGGGGGGGGGGTCACAGCGAAGCAGCTCGTATTTGAGCTTGTCAAAGTCCAACAAAAGAAAGCTAAATGAAGTAAAAGAAGAATGCAGGATCAAACTAAACTCGTAGCAATTGAAAACTCACCATGAGGCCGAACCGATGAGCCTCACCAAAGGCCGAGCAAACATCCAATGGCTTACCACTCTCCTAAGATAGTTGATCGGTTGGATCACCTCTTTTTAACCGCTGAGAAAGATGTATCCCCACTAAAAGCCCCTTCGCATCTCGGGGCCCTTTCTGTTTTTCATCGATCCTCGATTCCAAGGATGTAAATCTCCTCTCCTTTACCATAGGACACAACCTCATTTCGGAAAAATCTCCGACGCCTGCACTAGATAAGTTAATAAGACAAAAAGAAAGGCGCCATTTTCAGGAAGAAAAACACTGGACACCTACTGTGATGATTTGCCTCCCATCTCCCTTTGGACAGATCCCACCATCGGCGCTTATTGTGAAACAAGTAAGCTGCTAACTTACGGCACCATTCAGCTAAATCGGGTACCACATTCGGCGACCAATGAGTTGCTACAAATATGGAACGAAAAAATATCAGTACGGAGCCCGCCTCCGGTCAAAACGATGGTAGTTTAGGTGAGACACTTACGTGTGAAATTCCATTTCTCAAGAAATGGCAAAAATTCTCTAGGGATGACATCAGTCGCTCGAATCCGAAAAAACTGATTCATCCATCTACGATCCTAGCCCTCTTCTTTACTAGGGATAGGGACTCGGGTAGATCGACGTTGCAGAACGATCAAACCTCGATAACGTAGTGGCCGATATAACCTCACGAAATGGCTAAGGGTAAACTCAATATCGGCCTTATCAGCAAAATATCTCATCGTCTGCACTATTTTCCAAAGAGAGGGGTGATCCTGCACAAACGTAACTCGATATCCGCGGCAAAAATCAAGCACGACCCGGTCCAAGGGACCTAACACGAAAGTATATGTGTATACGCTCAAAAACCCCTCAACGTATGTCATGATGTTCTCTTCGAAAGAAGGTACTTGTAATATATCTCCTTCTCCCCATCTGCAATATTTTCTAATCATTTCGAGGTCTTCCTTTCCCACTGATGAGATGATCCTCGACACGTGCTCCCGGTAACCCGGGACATTGGGAGGCCTCCCCGATGTGACGAATCTCCTCGAGGAAAGGCACCTCGAGGCCCGCTCACTGGGCACTGACGGTGTGTTTCTGTAACCGACTGAATACGAAGCGTAGGAAGAACTACTCTCTCCTTGGCGGTCGGACGTCGATGTAGCCGTCATAACTACGATGGTATAGGAGGAGAAGGGCGGGGATTGGGATAGAAATCCTGAGTTGAAACAATAGAAGAACAAGCAAGAAATGCCAGGTT
Organism: Nicotiana glauca; assembly: GCA_026770625.1. Classification (NCBI taxonomy): domain Eukaryota; kingdom Viridiplantae; phylum Streptophyta; class Magnoliopsida; order Solanales; family Solanaceae; genus Nicotiana; species Nicotiana glauca. The sequence goes on from MU704563.1 coordinate 106,852, forward strand.
CAGTGAAAGAAGTAGTCCCTCAAAGTAGCAGAGTCTCCATTGAAAAGACAAATGAATGAATATATAGGGGCAAAGCTGCAATTGCCCGCCTACCCTTGCCTCCAATTAATCATGGTCGTGTTAACGTCACCCTTTCCTAGGGAAATGTACTGACATAATCGCTCCGAGCCCCTTTTTACAAGATTGAGCAAATGTTGTTTCCCCACAGAATTAGAGAAACTACGAGGCTTCGGGGGCTCCTCGATATCGCTAGCACCAGCCCAATAGAAGCCGTCGATATAACTTTGGGTCACAACTCGACTTAATGATATCGGTCACTCCAAAAGTGAATTTTGAAAAGCTAACGCCGCAAGTCGAGAGTTTAAAATCCGGAGAGAAAAGGAACCAAAAGAAAATGGAAAGAAGAAAAATCCCTCATTTTTACCTTTCCAAAAAAGTATCTACAAGAGACATCTTTAAAAAATCCATTCTCGGGGATTACATACACGTAAGGACTACTCTTCATCTCTGCTATCTTCGCCCTCATCGAGGACAATAAAAAGCGCCAACTCCCTCTATAACTCACGGGCCTCTACGAGATCAGCTGACAGATCGACACCCCTGGTATCGATCTCTTCTAGGGTTTTTCTCCTTCCATCCGTCCTAGCATGATTAATAGCCCGAGCTAGCTTCTGATAGGCTGCTATCGATATGTCACGAGCTATTTTTATGATGTGGTTGCATCATCTAGATAAGTAGCAACATTTCTTTCAATCTCAGACTTGGCTGTAATTAATGCAGCGATCCCCTTGCGAGCGTCCTCGAGAAGATAGTGAGATGATGCTAGCTCCGCAACTGATACCTCGCTTTGCTTCCTCAGCCAGAGGATCTCCGAGTTCAGTCGACTGATCTGCAAATCATTTTACTCAACCTGCAAAAGGAAAGTAAGGCAATCTGCATCGAAGTATGGGTGAAAAGGTCGGGTGCAAGCAGGACGAAATACCTACGCAGCAATATTAGCCTTTTCCCAGAACGCTCTCTCCAAAACGGCCCAGAGCTCTCCAGATTATTTCTCGTCTCTGGCAGAATGAGTCTTCGATTCCTGCAGCATCGAAGTAAGCTTCTTGCACTCTTTCTCATGGTAATAAAGCTCCTTGTGGAGCTGAAAGATAGCATGGCCATACGTATCCTTGCACTATGGCACAACTAAAGAGTTAGAAAAGAAAAATAAATAATGACACCCGAGACTAAAAGAGGCATACGAAAGATGGCTACCACCTACTGCATGGATTTTTTCGCCACCTTAACAGCGTCAGGAACGTCAAGACCGACGTTATCACTAACACCGTCAAAGATGTTGGCAAGTAAGCCTCCCACTTGAGAGGAATCCCCGTTTTGACGACGCTCGCATCTTGAGCGTCCCTCAGTTCCCCCACCAGACCTGAAAGCACGAGATGATATCATTCATGTCGCTGATTTCCCCAAAAGGCAACCCGTGCTCCTAAAAAGCTTCGGGTCCAGACCCTTCAAGATCGATGACAATGGTCCCCAAAGTGGGAATTACGCCAAACTCAGTCATGCGATCCAAGGCCACATTAACACCCTCCCCGAGGGTCATTGGTCTACGGGAACGACCCGAGTCAGCCATCCCAAATTTAGTGGCCTCCTATCGAGACACCTGCGGGGCTCGCATGCTCGACCTCGTCCTCCACATTAGAAGACAATCATTGTTGTCCTCATCCTCACATTGGGATTTGCCCCTACAGTTGAAGCAGAGGTCCCGATCGCGGCTTGATACTTGAGTAACCTGGGTTTCTTTGCCACATGAGGATCAATAGCCGCCTTACCTTCCCTCTTCTTGCCCTTGTCGGGCTCTGACGCCTCCACTTCACCAATGGGGGCGACCTCATCAGCATATTCTCGCCAAGACCTGTAGAAATGCAATAACCACAAGCTGTCACCATAAAAGACGCAGGGAGAAATGCAAATCTGAGGCATAGGCGGTAAAGAAACTCTACCATATTTCTTGGCCACCCATCGCTCCTTGGCCAGGTCAGTCCAGGATTGAGCAAGATATGGGAATGCTTTGTCTAACTGCTGGATCCATCCTGGCAAATTTGGAACTGCCTCGGGGTACCAAGCAATAGCTGTAGAAGACTCAAAGACATCGTCATTCCAATAGAAAAATATTATTTATAAAACACGGTTAAGGGAAAACGGCTTACGCTATGTGTTCTATTTTTCTGGAAAAGGCATCCTCCGGGGTTGGGATAATGTTCGAGGTCTTTACCCGAATGAACCTGCTCATCCACCCTCGATCCTTTACCTCGTCGACACTCAAGAAAAATGATTTCTTGGATCGATGACGGAGCCTGATCAAACCCTGATAAAATCGAGGGCTATATATCCTAATCAAATGGTTAAGAGTGAAGGTCTCGCCCTCAACCCATTTAGTGAAATGATGAAGCATCAATACTATCCTCCAGAAAGAAGGATAGATCTGACCAAGCATCACTTGGTACTTGTCAGAGAAGTCAAGGATAACCAGGTCTATATCCGAGGGAGAGGATTCAGAAGAATTGTCAGGACCCAGGGTGAAAGGGTAGGTATATACGTGAAAGAAGCCGGCCTTAGAGTCTGTTATATTCTCACTAGGACCGGGAATCTCCACCTACACTGCCTTGCTCTATGGGCAGTCCGTACTCACCGCTCCTATGTTGGTCATGACGCTAATGTATCGTGACATATGCTCACATTGGCCCGGCGTAGATAAAGTGGCATCGATGGTAAAATCTTTCAGTATATTGAGATTGGGTGGAGTGAATTGTACCAAGGAAGGTATCGCTCTGATGTTCTCTTTAGGTGATTGAGATGGTGATGCGGCGTCATTCCCCCGAGGGACCATTCTAGAAGTTCTAGCCATATCAGTGGTAAAATCTTTCTCTAAAAATAAGATGGAAGAGTGTAAAAGATGATGGGTTTTTGACTCGTGAATTTGAAGATGAGGAGTATCAAGCAGTCGATATATTTGTAGGAACCGCTTGGGCATCAGAAGGGACGAGCCGATAGGCAATTCGTGGGTTCCTCGATAATTGCATTTGAAGGCGACCCTCGCACAGTTTTTTGGGGTATGGTATTTAATGCTCTTATAGGTTGACGTCAGGTCAATGCTGCCCTAAAAATGGCAGTTCAAAATCATTTCCTATTACTTCGTTAAAGAAATGCGGGGACTGTTTATATACGGCAAAATCGCAGGGACCAATTTCCCGCCATCGAGGGATTTTAGATGATCGCCTCGAAGCCTTGAGGCCAAAGACGAGCCTAAATCTTCTTCCTCAAACCCATAGACACCCGTCCTTAAGAGGATATCGGTCGGGGATAAAGTAAAAATTAGAGTTCCCAATACGCGGATAAGTCTGTAGCAGCTAAGTCTGACAAAGCCTAGCAAGGCTATTGTGAGCCCTGATCGGGGCATCACATCCAGCCGTCCCATCTCCACACCTTTACAGCTAATGTATGCCTTACCATATAAGCTTCCCCCCTTCTATATAAAGGGGGTTCTGATTATTTTGTAAAGGACTGATGTTGCTCCAAAGACTCTACGTGAAATATATGATACTCTCTTTTTCTCTCTAATACACTCTCTTGATATTGTTGCTCTGTCTTATTATCTTCATACTCGTTCTACATTTATTGCTTATTGTTGGTAATAAAGAGCCTTCTTTAATATTATTGCATATGTTAGCCCTTCCCAGATTACCCCTGATAGCTCGAGCCCGAGATCGGGGCCCAACCTCGAGACCCTAAATCCACCAGCTCGAGGCCCCGAAAGGCTATCTCTCGGTCCGATTATCGCTTTATTTTAGCTTGTATCCCGCCTTTAAACTATACACACATAGCATCAACTGCTCCGTGAAACTAGCATAAAAATAGATCACATATTTTTAGAGTCCCATCAATAAATTTAATTGTTACTACCGCTTTCACGGTAAACAGAGTTGAAGGAACAACTAAAGGAATTGCTTGAAAAAGGCTTTATTAGCCCTAGTACATCACATTTAGGAGCATCTATGTTATTTGTGAGGAAGAAAGATGGTACCTTACGGATGTATATTGATTATAGACAGTTGAATAAGGTGACGATCAAGAATAAGTACCCGATCCCGAGGGATGATGAGTTATTTGATCAGTTGGAAGGTGCCAAGTGTTTCTCAAAGATATACTTGAGGTAGGGGTACCATCAATTAAGGGTTAAGGAGAAAGATATTTTGAAGACAGTATTCAGGACCAAAATGGGGACTTTGAGCTTCGTGTTATTGTCGACGCCCCCCCTTTCCCCCCTTCCTTTAAAAAGAAAGAAATCGGGTTTACGACATTATGGACAAAACAACTTTTATTCCCTTTTGAGGAATCGGGTTATGGAATTTGAAGAGTCGCCACCTAATGATTATAGTGCATTAGGACACTTTAAAGAGAAGAACCGATTTTGAAAGAAAACCAGAGTTCAGGTAAGGGCTTGAGATTATCTCGAGGGGAAGGTGTTAGGCACCCCTCAAGATCCACTAGTGTGGTTCCCGGCCATGCTTTAATTGCGACTTTAAAATAAAAGGGAACACGTAAGGTTTGCACATAGTAGATACAAATAAGTTTGAAAGTTTTAGGGAGAAAAAAATGACATAAATGATTTAAAACGAGAGAAGGATTAATTGGAAGGAAACATAAATTTAAGAAAACATTATACAAAATAAAGAAAAGTAAAGGGGTCCTAGGTTTAAATACAATATGGAGCACATCAATGCAATACCCAGCAATCACTCCTCAAAAGAAGGGTCACACGAGATATTAGCGCACCAGTCATCATCTCCATATTCTACCCTTCCCACCCCGTTAAGGTATTTAAATGCGATTAGTATCGTTTACTTATTACATGCTAGTACCCGTCCCAAACTATCAGTCCCGGGGTATTAGGACTTCTAATCCTAAAGGGGAAGAAAAGGCGTAAGGCATATATGGGGTTTAAAGAACAAAATACTAATTTCGACAACCAAAACAAATAGCAAGTAAGGGAATTGACAAACAAACATGCAAGACTCACATAAAACCCCATAAGTCATGTAACATATAGTTTAACATGCCTTGCACATACTGGTTTGGTCGTTAAATTAAAACCTAAGCGGGGGACGGACTAGTTTAACACATAGAATCAGATAAAAAGTCTGCATAAGGCAACTCAGATCCAATTGTCAGAAATTGAAGTATTTTAAACAAGTTATTCAGAAAACACTGATTTCAGACAAGAGCCTAATGCAGAAGAGTTAAAACAGAAAGTTGAAAGTTGCAGAAGTTCAGAAATGACTTTGAAATCAGCATATTTGTTTGAGTGAAAATATAGTAGACTTGTGAAGAGGAGTTTTGAAAGTGAAAATACCTTAAAAGAAAGAGTGAGTTAAAAGACTGTTTTGAAAGATAGATTCAAGAGATGAATGGAATTTAGGTTGAAGATCTAAAGGAATTGTTTCAGAAGAAAGACGCAAGTTTGATAAGTTTAAGAGCATTGCAGATTTATAGAATTTTAAAAGCATTACAGGTTTGTAAGAGTTTTACTGAAAACGCTACGTTAAAGGCTAATTGACAGGTTGTTGTTGCTTAAAACTGAATCAAGCGAGTTTGAGACGAACCCCTATAGACATGATATCTATAGCTGATTTTAAGCACTATCATTAACTGGTGAAAGAGTGATTGTTTGACTATCCTATAATTTTCCTAACGCATATGCACTTCCTATAGACATAGTTTCTATATGCAACTAATTTACATGAATATTAAGTCCTATAGGCAGGATTTCTAATGATGTACAAGATGATTAAACGCAGGTCCTATAGACATGGTATCTAGGTGACTGATTTAAACATATCTCCTATAGGCATGGTATCTAGGTGACAAAAATTAAAAGTCCTAAGGCATGATATCTACCCTTTTCGTTTGATGCAGTAAAAAAATAAACCCCTCCCATACCCTTTCACTAATGCTTCCCGAGTTCTTTTATACAGAATTATTACAGAACCAGAAGAAAATAATTAAAATACATCACAACCTACAGCTAGATCCGAGCAGCCTAATTCAATCTTAATATCCAATAACATGTGTTTCACCAAATTCGGATTCCAGATTTCCAAAGCCTTCTCTCACGCAAAGTGTTTCAAAGTTCCAAGGAGCCTCAAGGACTCCAGGCAATGCTTACACTCTTGATAACAATTGTTGTAACAGAATAGTGCAGTGTGGAATAGCCAGCCCTTAGGCATCTAACTTCAGAGGGAACTCCAGGGTCCCAAAGCATGGCCTACCAAGGGGGGCAAAACATAGAACTAGGAATAAGTGCAAAGTGAGAGAGGGATTAGGGAACCATAGCAGGGAGTGGTCATGCCCAACTATGGGTATAGACTGGCACACCCCTGACCCTTTGCTTGGTCCAAACAAATTAAGAGCAGACTTTAAAGTCAGACTTGGGTCTGGATGGTGATTAGGACACCACCAGACTTGAGTCAAGGCTCAACACATAAGGGGAAGAAGGGAGTGGGAATTGATTTGAGTAGAGGTTCAAGAGAACCTGGTTCTAAGTCATGGGTGGCAATAATTGGATGCTACATGACTCGAAACTGCATTCACACACAAGAGGGGATCAAAGGGAAGGGACTCATATAGAAAAACATTTATAGAAACACAAGGAAAGAAAGAAAGCATAACATACTAAGGGTGCAGAAACATAAGGCAAAAGAGCATAACAGACTAGGATGAACACATAGTGAAGAATGCATAACAGAAGAGAAGAAATAAACACATAGTTTAGAGGGTATTATTTAAATAGAGTGACATACCAGTTGCAAGCAGAATAATAGAACAATAGAAGTAAACAGCCAGAAGTCAGCAAGAGCAGACACAGATCCTTTAGCAAATATTTGAGAGTTCAAGAGGAACTCAAGAGTATTTCAGACAACAAACGAGAATAAGAGCAGAATGCTTAGTATTAAAAGTTGAGAGAGTAGTAGAAGAGAGCGTATTTGTAGTTGTGTAGTGAAAAGTATTCGAAGTGTATTTTAAATTCAGAAGTTTCTGTATAAAGGTGGTTATTGCAAAAGTGTGCAGGCAGATTAGTGCAAGAATGGTCCTAAGAGCAGAAGGGTAGTCCCCTTTTATAGTGCAAAAAAAAAAAAACGAGTAAGCAAAAGGTAAGAAATAATTTTCAGACAATCACATAAGATCTCCCTTAGGTTAAGGGATTTGATTTCAAATGGGCATGAGACAATTAAGGAAAGAAAAAATAATTAAACCTTTTCAGAGTAGCATAACAAGGGTAAGCATACAGAGATTAATTAAGGCAAGAACCCTATGGTACGCGGTTTGAAAAAAAGTAAGGAAAGTAAATCAATCAAACAGCCAGTAAATTGAAAACCTTGCTCGAATGAACTTAGTCAGAAAAGGGGGAGGAAAAGGTTTAATTGGGAAAATCAGCAACAATCTATCGAGCCTTAGTAAAAGGAAATTGGAATCACTCACAAGTTGGCAGAATCATTTTGAAAGAAAAGCTCTCATATATAAAGCATACGAGTATCAAACAAGAAAGAAAAGACTGGCATAGAAAGTTTCAAATAACAAGAAAAAGAATTCCAATTCAGTTATAGACTCAGCATGAGTTTGAGAGAGCCCATGGTTCTAGAGTAGAACCCTAGTCCAGACACAAAGACCAAAACTCGCAAAAACCCCAACCCTAGGGTTTCAATTCGAGTAGGATACAGAAAAGAGAAGGCATGCCCTCAAAACAGACTCAGAGAACTCCTTTAGAGTCAAGTGAGAAAGCACACAGATACACAAAGCAAGTTCTAAGCAAAAGAGTGAAAAAAATCATAGAGATCATGTTTGAGAAAAAGCTCAGAAATCAAGCAAGTTTAGGAGAGAAAAGAGGTGACATAGAACTTAAGAAACAGTAGATGAAACATGTTTAGAACCCAAACACGGGTCCAGTAAAGGCAAACAAAACTCAGTAAGAAGATAATAGAGGAACACATAAGATAGGCGTGTAAAGCATGCAATAGAAATTAGTAGAAGAAATAACAGAGCACAAAATGAAAACATGCGTAATAACGGCAAAACATAAGAATAAGCAAAAACACAAAGACATGGCATAAAAAGATAGATTCTCATAAAGAAAGAAGGATAAGAAGAACAAAGATCGTTCTAAGATTTTGAAAACCCTAAATCGAACAGACTAATTTTGAAAAAGGAAAATTAGGGAAAAGCTTTAAAACCTCGAATGTAACACAGATCAATCACAGATCTAAGAAAATAAAGAGGGAAAGAACCTCAAACAACTTTCAAGGTTTCTCAGAAACCCTAGAAAAGAGAAGGCTTGGAAAGGATCTGGCTTGGAACATGTCTGGACCATATCTAGGCTCTTGAGGCTCGAACACATCGGAACGGAGCCGGAGAAGCCATAGGAACACAAATCAGCGGAGGATATGAACAAGCCTTACTGAGGCAGAACCTTGAAAACCTTGAACAAACACGATTTGGGGTGAAGGGAAGAGAGAACAAGCCGTCCATAGCCTGAGAAGCCATGGACGCCGGTGTGATTTGGTCGAAAAAGACGATAGGGGGCGACTAGGGTTCGAGTGTTAGAGAGAGTTTTGAGAGAAGGGGGGTTTGAGGGCGGTGGATGAAATGGAAATGAGAGTAGGGTTAGGGTGATTTGAAATTAAAAAGGAAAGAGTGGTTGTGGGCCGTTGATCAAAATGATCAACGACCAGGATTAAAAGATGAAACAGACGGGTTTAATTAAATGGGTAAAGGGCCGGGTTAAAATGGCATTGGGTCGTCGATTTGGGATGGATTTGGGGTCAAAATTGAGATGCCCAAACAGGCTATAATTGAAAGTAATTGAGGCCATATTTGAAATAGCCAGTTTTCCCTTTTGATTTTATAAAAATAGTAAAAGATGTTTAAAATCAAATTAAAAACACTGAGTTAGTAAATAATATGTAAGTATTAAATTAAAAATATTGGGTTTGATTTTGTAATTAAAATTGCTATTAAATCTGAAAGTGGGCTAAAATTACAATTTCATGCAACTTAGTTTTAAAATACCAAATGGACTTGTGAAATTATAAAAAATCATGTAAATTATGTTTTGATGTAGATGTAAGAATAAAATAAACTATTCTCCAAAATGGCAAGTTTTGGGAATAATTATTGGGATTTATGGTGTAAAAACAGGCCATAAATTAGTTTAAAATCCTTTTAAAATGCCAAAATCTTTTGGGATGCTCATATATGCATACATATGCTATTTTGAAAGTATTTTGAGTACAAAAATACATAGGGAAAAATTGGGTATCAATAGCTGCCCTTCTTTACCCGAGGAGGATGAAAGAGATGTCGGGTAAAGACAAGATGGGCAATTTTGATCGGAATCGGCGATTGTAAAAGAATTTTGACGACTCTCTGGTTTCTGAGCTGCCTACATATCCCTGGTTTTACAGGAATCAGGCCATATGTAGTTCAGGAACCATTGACAGAATGTATCGATGGAGATTCAATAAGACGGACACGATGGTTAAGTTTGAAAAAAGCGTTTGGAATCGGACAGGTTGCGGAGAACCGGAGCGGGATCGCTCCTACTGAGACGGCAGTTAGCTAGACGGTGTACCTGTAAATGAGAAATGTGCGCATATATTGTGCATAATTTAAACATGATGCAAGTTCCCGCAGGACCATGAATGTTGTCTTCGGACGGTTAGGATGACATCCTCAAACTATGATGTCCTGGGCCATGGAGAGTATAAAAGTAAAGATTCGCAGGCCATGAAATGGTGTTCTCGGGCTATGTAGATGGTGCCTCCGAACTATGATGCCTTTGAATAAGTTGGCGATCTTTCAGCATATGAGAAGGTGGCAATCTTTCAGCCGAATGAATGCAAAGAGTGGCGATCTTTCAGCCAAAGTGTGAATTTAAATGCAGGTGGCGATATTTCAGCCGTATGAATGCAAAGGGTGGCGATCTTTCATCCAGAGCGAGAATTTAAATGCAGGTGGCGATATTTCAGCCATATGAATGCAAAGGGTGGCGATCTTTTAGCCAGAGCGAGAATTTAAATGCATGTGGCGATATTTCAGCCGTACGAAAATATAAAGTGGCAATATTTCAGCCATGATGGAGACAATGCTTAGTCTCAGAAGGCAGATAGGTAGCCTTATGCAATGCATATGGAGACAGGGCTTAGTCTCGGAAGGCATAAAAGTAGCCTTATGCAAAAATACAGATGGAGACAGAGCTTAGTCTTGAAAGGCAGATAAGTAGGCTTATGCAAGATGGAGGTAGAGCTTACCGTCGGAAGGCAGAAAAGTAGCCTTGTGAAATGTAGATGGAGACATGACTTAGTGTCGAAAGGCAGATAGGTAGCCTTATGTAGGATGGAGGTAGAGCTTAACCTCGGAAGGCAGAAAAGTTGCCTTATGCAAAAATGCAGATGGAGTCAGAGCTTAGTCTCGAAAGGAAGATGAGTAGCCTTATGCAGGATGGAGGTAGAGTTTAACCTCGGAAGGAAGAAAATAGCCTTATGCAATGCAGATGGAGACAAGGCTTAGTCTCAAAAGGCAGATAAGTAGCCTTATGTAGGATGGAGGTAGAGCTTAACCTCGGAAGGCAGAAAAGTAGACTTATGCAAGATGGAGGTAGAGCTTAACCACGGAAGGCAGAAAAGTAGCCTTATGCAAGAATGCAGATGGAGACAGAGCTTAGTCTCGAAAGGCAGATAAGTAGCCTTATGCAGGATGGAGGTAGAGCTTAACCCCGGAAGGCATAAAATAGCCTTATGCAATGCAGATGGAGACATGGCTTAGTATCGAAAGGCAGATAGGTAGCCTTATGCAGGATGGAGGTAGAGCTTAATCTCGGAAGGCAGAAAAGTAGCCTTATGCAAAAATGCAGATGGAGACAGAGCTTAGTCTCGAAAGGCAAATAAGTAGCCTTATGCAGGATGGAGGTAGAGCTTAACCTCGGAAGGCAGAAAAGTAGCCTTATACAATGCAGGAATGTAAAGGAGCGAGTGGTAGTAAGTTTTCTTGGGTGATAGATGACTGTGATATCGCGACTACTGGGAATGTTGGGTGTAGATAGTAGATTTGTGAATGAGTGATCGTTCTGAAAGTTTCAATCCTATAGAGTATAAGTGTATGAATATATTCAAGGATTCGCGACCTGGGGTGCCTGCATCCAAAGAAAAATCGTCAGTTCTGTAGAGGGGAAAGGTTAGTTCGTATCCCCTGGATCTTGATGTCGTGTATCGTTGGGGTAGAATTGCTAAACGACAATAATTCAAACGATATTTATGCATGATTCAGTAAATATAATGTAAGTATATATTTGAAAACAATTTTATTTTGGATGAACCAACAACTGCAACGTGGTTCAAGACACGATAACCTGGCTTGTTCCGGAATTTTGAGGGTCCTCCTCAAAATTCGGCCCAGTTTACTGGGCTGGTGCTGTTGACGGCTGTGCTGAATAACTGAAAGTGGATCGACTCCAGAATTTTAAGGGTCCTCCTCAAAATTCTACCCCAGTTTACTGAGTTGGTGTTGATGAGAAGGCTGACTTCGGAATTTTGAGGGTCCTCCTCAAAATTTGCCCCAGTTCCAATAGCGGGGAAAAATGGGATTTTTATTAAAATGTGACTGAACCCATAGGGCTGCCTACGTATCCCCTCTTAAACGAGAATCAGGTCAGGCGTAGTTCAAATTACATCATGAAGAAAAAACATATGATCAAATGTAGTATCGTTTCACTGCGTCTGAGTTGATTGGCTTCGGCCAGACTTCTCCGTCCATTTCTGCAAGAATAAGGGCTTCTCCAGTTAGAACCCGATGAACCATGTACGGTCCTTGCCATTTGGGAGAGAATTTCCCTTTGGCCTCATCCTGATGTGGAAATATCTTCTTCAGCACCAGCTGCCCTGGTGTAAACTTCCTCGGCTTAACTCTCTTGTTGAAAGCTCTGGACATTCTGTTCTGATATAATTGACCGTGGCAAACTGCATTCATTCTCTTTCCGTCTATAAGGATAACTGCTCGTAGCGACTTTGTACCCATTATGCGTCATCTAGCTCTGCTTCTTGTATGATCCTCAAGGAGGGAATATCTAACTCGGTGGGAATGACCGCTTCTGTACCATAAACCAGCATGTATGGAGTTGCCCTAGTCGATGTACGGACTGTGGTACGATAACCCAATATAGGAGAACGACAATTTCTCATGCCACTGCTTGTGCCTTTCAATCATCTTCCTTAGTATCTTCTTGATGTTCTTATTGGCTGCTTCTACAGCTCCATTCATCTGAGGTCTATAAGCTATAGAGTTCTTATGTCTGATTTTGAATGTCTCACACATTGCTTTCATCAAGTCGCTCTTGAGATTGGAACCATTGTCGGTGATGATTGATTCTGGAATTCCGAACCGACAAACAATACGGTCGCAGACGAAATCTGCTATAACTTTTTGGTTACTACTTTGTATGATGCTGCTTTGACCCATTTAGTAAAGTAATCAATTGACACTAAGATGAACCTGTGCCCGTTTGATGCGGCAGGTTCGATTAGTCCAATGACATCCATTCCCTAGGCAGCGAACGGCCATGGTGAGCTTGTTGAATTAAGCTCATTTGGAGGTACTTTTATCATATCTACATGTATCTAACAGCGATGGTACCTTCGAACATATTGGATGCAGTCCATTTCCATAGTCATCCAAAAATACCCTGCTCGGATTATCTTCTTTGCCAAAACAAAGCCATTCATGTGTGGTCCACATGTTCCTGCGTTCACTTCATCCAATAGTTTGGTTGCTTCTCTTGCATCGACACACCTTAACAAACCCAGATCGGGAGTCCTCCTATACAGGATTCCTCCGCTATGAAAGAAGTTGTTGGATAACCTCCGGAGCATGCGCTTCTGAGTAGCATTAGCAAGCTCTGTGTATTCTCCTGTTGTCAAGTATTCTCTGATGTCATGGAACCATGGCTTCCCATAGGCTTCTTCCTCAACGTGAGCACAGTAAGCTGGCTGGTCATGAATCTTGACCTAAATGGGGTCAATGAAATTCGTATCTGGATGCTGAATTATGGATGACAAAGTGGCTGGTGCATCGGCGAACTCATTCTGTATTCTCGGAACATGCTGGAATTCCATTTTTCTGAATCTCGTCCTCAACTCCTGTATGTGATGTAGGTAATGGAGTATCTTAGGATTCTTGGTTGCCCATTCCTTTCGTACCTGATGTATGAGTAAGCCCGAGTCTCCAATCACTAGTAGCTCCTGAACGTTCGTGTCGATGGACAGTTTGAGCCCAAAGATGCAGGCTTCATATTCGGCCATGTTGTTGGTGCACGGGAACCTGAGCTTGGTGGATATCGGGTAATGCTGACCGGTTTCTGATACCAGGACTGCTCCTATGCCAACTGCTTTGAAATTCGTAGCTTTGTCGAAAAACATCCTCCAACTATCATAGGATTCTGCAATGTCTTCTCCTATGAAAGATACCTCTTCATCAGGAAAATACGTCTTTAGAGGTTTGTATTCTCCTCCCACGGGATTCTCGGCAAGGTGGTCTGCTAAAGCTTTCCCTTTGACTGCCTTTTGAGTAGCATAAACAATGTCGAACTCCCTTAACACGATTTGTCATTTGGCGAGCTTGCCGGTAGGCATTGGCTTCTGCAAGATATACTTTAACTGATCCATCCTTGATATGAGATAAGTGGTGTAAGCACAGAAATAGTGCCTCAACTTCTTAGCTACCCAGGTCGGAGCACAACATGTGCGTTCTAATAAAGAATACCGAGACTCATATGGAGTAAACTTCTTGCTGAGGTAGTAGATGGATTGCTCCTTTCTTCCGGTTTCATCATGTTGTCCTAAACACAACCGAACTCCATCCAATACTGCGAGATAAAGTAATAGGGGTCTCCCTGGCTCAGGCGGAACCAAGACCGACGGCGTTGACAAGTATTCCTTGATTCTATCAAAAGCCCTTTGACAATCATCAGTCCATTTGGTGGAAGCATCCTTCTTAAGCATCGTAAAGATAGGTTCACAAATGACAGTGGACTGAGCTATGAATTGGCAGATATAATTGAGCCTTCCCAGAAAGCTCATCACATCCTTCTTGTTCATTGGCGGTGGCAAGTCTTGAATGGACTTGACCTTTGACGGATCCAATTCTATTCCTCAGCGACTTACAATGAAACCCAATAGCTTTCCAGCAGGAACCCCGAATACACACTTGGCGGGATTCAGTTTCAAGTTGTACCTCCTCAATCTGTTGAAGAATTTTCTCAGGTCTTCCATATGATCTGTAGCTTTCTTGGATTTGATGATGACATCATCCATATACACCTCTATCTCTTAGTGTATCATGTCATGAAAGATAGTAGTCATGGCCCTCATGTAGGTGGCACCCGCATTCTTTAAACCAATGGCATCATTCCGGTAACAGTACATCCCCCATGGCGTGATGAACGCCGTTTTCTCTACATCTTCTTCATCCATCCATATCTGATGGTACCCAGTAAAACAATCAATGAATGACTACAGTTCATGCTTGGCGCAGTTGCCAATCAGGATGTGTATATTTGGCAAGGGGAAGTCGTCTTTGGGACTAGCCAGTTGAGATCCCGGTAGTTGACACAGACTCTAACCTTCCCATCTTTCTTCGGTACTAGAACGATGTTAGCTAACCATGTTGGATACTCTACCACCCTGAGAACCCTTGCCTTGACTTGCTTGGTAACTTCCTCTTTGATTTTCAAAATCATGTCTGGCTTGAACTTTCTGAGCTTCTGTTTTACTGGCGGACATGTTGGATCTGTTGGAAACTTGTGAGCTACAATGGATGTGCTGAGACCAGTCATATCGTCACATGACCAAGAGAAAATGTCCTCATACTCTTTTAAGAACTATGTGTACTCTTTCTTTTCTGATGACAACAAATGCACGCTGATGTGCGTTTCTTTGATATTCTCTGTATCTCCCAAATTAACAACCTCAGTTTCGTCCAAGTTAGACTTAGGTCTGTTCTCAAAGTTCCTGACCTCTCTGACAACCTCTTCTGATATATCATCTCCCTCTCCTGAATCTACATCCTTTTGTTACGTTGCCTCGTTGCAAGTTATAGTCGTTGGTTCATCATCAAGATATGTAATAGTAATGCTGTGTAAAATAAAGTAAATGATAGAGAAAAGTAATAAGAGCGAGATATAAAAATAAACTTGGAAAGTTCTTTTGATTAAATTCATAATTGTTCGAAACATCAGAGCTCTTTTCACAAGTAAAGACAATGCGGTAAAGTAAAATCAACTAAAAAGTAAAATGCGATGCATGGTGCGTCGTTTAGCCTTGCTACCCTGAAGCTTTCCCGGCATTGGTGGTCCTGACTGACCAATTGGTAAGGCGTTCCCCTCAGTTCACAACTTGAATGGAAGGGCCTTCTTCCCCTTCCTCCTCGAAGATAACACAAAAGTCCATATCATCTCCCAGAAACAGGTTCTTCATCGCTGCCAGGGTTTCGTCTTCCTCTGATCCATATATAATGTCAGCAGGCTGAAAGGTATGCTCTAACAAAGGTATAGGGTGCTCTAGCGGATAATAGGGACCGTGCCATGGTGGTGACCATTCATTGAAATGTTTCCAGGTGTACTCATACCCTAGGCCAAAAGTAGTACCGTGCTTCTTCAGCTTGATGGGTTTGGTGATACCCTGGAGATTCTTGCCAAGTCCTTTTCCGGGTTCATACCTGCTCCAATTCAGGATGATCTCAATCTTGTTATCCCACCACTTGTCTTTGTCTATGGCATTAACTCGCTCAATGTGATGGTATGTTTCTCTGCCTATTCTTCTTCTACATCCGATCATTAGGATGGTTTGGCGACTGTATATAGGGTTTCTACCGTCGCCATGAAAGATCACTTCCTGATGATTCCATTCAAACTTCACTGCTTGACGTAGGGTTGATGCCACAGCCCCAACGGAGTGGATCCAGGGTCATCCCAGCAATAAATTGTAGGATGCTGGCACGTCTATGACTTGGAAGTCAACATTGAACCAGGTAGGCCCCATTTGCAGACACAGGCTAATTTCCCCATTGGTAGATCTTTGAGACCCATCAAAAGCTTTAACATTGATAGACCCATCTTTGATCTCATGCAAACCTTTCCCCAATTTTCTGAGAGTCACTAGCGGACAAATGTTGAGGCTAGATCCCCCGTCGACCAGGATCCTGGTGATGAAATAATCTTCGCATTGCATAGTGATATGCAATGCCTTGTTGTGACTAAGTCCTTCTGGTGGAAACCCATCCCCGTGGAAGTTGACCTTGTGACTTTCCAACACTTGTCCTACCATATTTGCCATTTCGCCTCCGGTTATGTTGCTGGGAACATAAGCTTCACTCAATATCTTCATCAAGGCATTTTTATGTTCCTCGGAGCTTTGCAGAAGAGCCAGGATGGAAATTTGCGCTGGTGTTTTGTTCAGTTGCTCAACGACCGAGTATTCCTTGGCTTGTATTTTCCTCCAAAGGTCATCGGGTCCAGTTTCAACAGGCCTCCCGGAGGCCTGCTTGCTGGACTCAGCTAAATGTTATGGAGTTTATACCCTACCGGTTATAGTCATGCCATGTACGGCGATCGCTTCTCCAGTATGTGTTTTCCCTTTTCTCCTAGCTTCCGCTGTGTAATCCCATGGTATGGCGTTTGACCTAAACGGGGTCACATCTGTCATGGAAACCGGAATTGGCACCCTTGGAGGCAAGACAACAACTTTAAATAGTGCAGGTGCCTTCGGAATTCCAAACTCGACCTCAATTGGTTTTGGCGCCTTTGCAGGAGGCACTTCAAACTCGAGTGGTACAGACACATTTACCACATTTCCCTCAGAAGGCTGGATCTGAACAACAATGGGATTGAGGGTAACCGTTGGTTTCTTAGGCTCATCTCCTTTGGCGATCAATCCAATTGACCCTTCGGGGTCCCAATCATCCTCTATCTCGATCATATGGATGCCTCCACCTTTGTGGTCAAGCAGAGGGTTGTTGCGGACATTGGAAGCGGGCTCCCTTGCCACAATGACCTTGTTATCAATCAAAGTCTGAATCTTATCTTTCAACGAGCGACACTCGTCGATGTTATGGCTTTTCATTCCTGAATGGTATGCGCAAGTTTTATTTGGATTGACCCATTGGGAGGGATTTTTTGGAGTTACGGCTGGGATATGAGTAACATAACCGGCTGTTTTGAGTTTTTCATATAGTTGGTCAATTGGCTCGGCTATGGCGGTATATTATCTGGGAGGTCTGCGGTCAAAATTTGGTTTGGGTCGAGAAAAGTTTTGGCGAGTCGGTAGTGATGGGTAATGAGAAGGTTGGGAATTATATGCTTGGTACACGGGCGCAGGTTGGGAACATTTTGGTGAGGTGGGTTGATATGTGGGTGGTGGAGGTGATTGGTAGGTAGATGGTGGAATTTGGTATGTAGGTGAGGGTGCTTGGTAATTTAGGGTAGGTTGATATGTGAGTGGAGTTAAGGGATAGGTTGGTACTTCATAGGGGATTTGGTTCTTTGCGTAGCCATTACAGAATTCACGGCCTTTTTCTTTGACGCGCCACCAGACTGTAAGGCTTTGTTGGTGGCATGTAAAGCTTCGAGATCGGTGACCATACCATTCTTGATACCTTCTTCGATTCTTTCTCCCAACTTGATGATGTCAGAGAATTTCTGACCCTCTATCAACATCAGTCTCTCATAGTATTGCGGATCCTGAGCCTGGACAAAGAACCTATTCATCTGCTCTTCCTCGAGGGTTGGCTTGACCTTGACAGCTTCTGACCTCCAACGAGTTGCATACTCACGAAAGGTTTCTATGTGCTTCTTCTTCAGATTCTGGATATAGAACACATCCGGTGCATTCTCAGTGTTGAACCTGAACTGGTCCATAAAGTCAGATGCCATGCTCGCCCAACTTGTCCACTTCTTTGAATCCTGGCTGATGTACCAAGACAAGGCGTCGCCTTTCAGACTCCTCATGAACAACTTCATGCGGATTTTCTCGTCCCTTCCAACTCCTACCATCTTGTCATAATACATTCTTAGATGGACCCTGGGATCACCTGTACCATCAAACATCTCGAACTTGGGAGGTCTGTACCCCTCCTGAAGCTCAACATCTGGCTGGACACAAAGATCTTCATAGTTTAACCCTTCAACACCTTTGCTACCCTCGACACCTTGGACCCAGCTAGTCAACTTCATGAGTTCGGCGGCCAAATTCCTGATAAGGGAGTCCTTGTCATCTGATTCGGCTGCACTTGAGATTGGCTGGGTATAGTGGAGTGTAGTGTCCACAAAGATAGGGGTGTTATGGTTGTTTGTGGTGTTTTGTGGTTTGGGAATGACCAGTGGAGTGTTGTTGCATGTGTCGCAGACTTGGGTATTAGCAGTTTGTACTAGTGGCTGTGGAGGTACGGGGTTCTGGGTGTTGGCATCAGCAGCGACAAGAGTGATTGATAGGCTTTCCAGGTTCCGGACTTGTTCTAATTCTTCTAGAAATCTCAGTAAAGTCTGCTCAAGATGAGCAGCAGTTTCCTTGGTAATTGGAGTGTTCTGAGAAGTTTCCTCAATGTCCTTTCTAGCGTTTGCATCTCCCATTTTGCCTTTGTTCCTGTTTCTGGTAGGACTCGGAGGAGGAGGAGGTGGAGGGCCCTTGGATCTTGTTGAGTATGTTGATGGTGCCAGAATGCACGAACTAAGCTTTGGGAAGGGGAATAAAACATAAAAGAAAAACAAAAAGGTGAAAAGTTAGTGCGGATTCTGAAAAAATAATATTGCGGTATTTAAACACGTTGTGCAGGAATATAAATCATTTCCTAATTTGGGTGCCTCGTTGTTCCCGAGGTAGGCCTATCGACAAGTTAAATTTGGAGAACTTATAATGCAAAATGCCTCATTTTATTGATAAAAATAAGACGAGTCTAAAACGTAATTTGAAATAACGGAAAGATGTCACTAATGGCCAGTGGCCTTATTACATTAGGAAAATAGGAAATAAAAGATCCTAAATACTTGGTCCCAGAAGGACCTTCCCCAGATTCGGTATTCTTGCCTCCCTCGTACGGCTGCATCAGCTTGCGCAGTCCTAGCAACAAATAGGCTCAAGTCAAATGTCCGCCTGCACTTCCCTCGGCATTTTGGCAGTCTTCGATCCTCTTCAAGAACTTTCCTTCCAACTCTACTAGACCTCTTTCCAGATACCCTAACCGCTTATTGGCGTTGACATCCATGTCCTTCCACTCGTCGATCAATTTCTGGTGAGCTACTTGTATTTCCCGGTGCTCATTTTCACACTCTCGTATCCTCTTGCGCAGTTTATTGTATTTGACCTGCGTTGCAGCTTTCTCATCAATAAGTCTATGACCTCGGACAAACCCTGGGTGACCTAAACCAATGTGATCATCTTCTAACCAACCCTAATAATGCGGCACACACCCTGCATGATACATGTTTCCTTCAACAGTTTCTCTCCCCAAGACGAGCTTGCAATACCACATATGTTGAGCTTGACACCTGTGCAGGCTATCATCGTCTTGAAAGTTAGCCTTGAAATGACTTATTTTGTCTACCCTTGGTATGATTTGTTTCCTCCCTGCTTGCCTCATGGCTCGGAGAGGGACATAATGATGAGTTCCCCTCAAACTGATGAGTATGAGGAACGGTGCATCTCAAGAACGAATAATGAACTCCCCTGTTGGGAACCACGTGAACATCCACTGTACTTGCTCTTCCTTTAGATTTTCAAACAGCTCTGCCCATCTTCTAGCGTCCTCCGGCTGAGCGAACATGTTGGGCATGAAGTTCATTCGCTTTGGGTGGTGGAAAGTGATATGGTCCTCCCAATCCCTGCGTATAATCTCCTGTTGGTAGTCACCTTTCTGAAGGTGTTCTATAAGCCGGAGTTGAAGTAACAGATTATAGCCCTCGAAGTGCGAGGCCCCTTATTGACATTTTCTCAAGGCTCGATAGATTTCAGCGATGATCATGGGCACTATGCTGAATGACTGCCCGGCGATCCCTTCCATTAAGGTTTTGGTTACCATGGCTAGTCTGGTGTGGATCCTAGCCTTCTTCATGGGAAAGATCACCATACCCAAGAAACAGAACATGAATACAAAGACCCTCATATGTATATGACCTAAAGAGGTAAGGGTGAATTCGTCAGTGTAGGCGCGATAGGACTTGCTATGGCCAAACCTTTCATACAGGAAGTCAAATGGTATATATGAATCTTTTAGGCAAGTCAGATCTGGATTCTTCTTGAGTCCCATCATTTTGAGGAACCCCTACCCTTGCGATTCTCTGGCATAAGTAGACCCGGAGTCTCCCAAGGAATTCCAGCTAGACCCCCTATTTCTTCTAGCAAATGGGTCATTTCGAGGTCCCCAAAGCGAAAAACCGACTGATCACTGTCCCAGAACAGAGTTGCAGCCTCTATGATTTTGTTGTTAGGATGGATTTCCAGAAGTGAGGGAAAATTCCCTAAGTACTTGCGGACAAGGGTCTGATCGCTGGCATGAAGATCCTCCCAACAACTTAGCAACCTTGGGTGAATGTTAGATACCATACCGAATCTGGGGACTTCGTGCCTCATTTTCTGCAAAACAAAGGGTTAGGCCCCTACCTCACCAGACTCGACTATTTAAATCAATAGTGTGGTTCCCGGCCATGCTTTAATTGTGACTTTAAAATAAAAGGGAACACGTAAGGTTTGTACATAGTAGTTACAAATAAGTTTGAAAGTTTTAGGGAGAAAAAAAAAGACAAATGATTTAAAAAGAGAGAAGGATTAATTGGAAGGAAACATAAATTTAAGAAAACATTATACAAAATAAAGAAAAGTAAAGGGGTCCTAGGTTTAAATACAATATGGATCACATCAATGCAATACCCAGCAATCACTCCTCAAAAGAGGGGTCGCACGAGATATTAGCGCACCGGTCATCATCTCCATATTCTACACTTCCCACCCCGCTAAGGTATTTAAATGTGATTAGTCTCGTTTACTTATTTCATGCTAGTACCGTCCCAACCTATCAGTCCCGGGGTATTAGGACTTCTAATCCTAAAGGGGAAGATAAGGGGTAAGGCATATATGGGGTTTAAAGAACAAAATACTAATTTCGACAACCAAAACAAATAGCAAGTAAGGGGATTGACAAACAAACATAGAAGCCTCACATAAAACCCCATAAGTCATGTAGCATATAGTTTAGCATGCCTTGCACATACTGGTTTGGTCTTTAAATTAAAACTTAAGCGACGGACGGACTAGTTTAACACATAGAATTAGATAAAAAGTCTGCATAAGGCAACTCGGATCCAATTGTCAGAAATTGAAGTATTTTAAACAAGTTATTCAGAAAACACTGATTTCAGACAAGAGCCTAATGCAGAAGAGTTAAAATAGAAAGTTGAAAGTTGCAGAAGTTCAGAAATGACTTTGAAATCAGCATATTTGTTTGAGTGAAAATATAGTAGACTTGTGAAGAGGAGTTTTGAAAGTGAAAATACCTTAAAAGAAAAAGTGAGTTAAAAGACTTTTTTGAAAGATAGATTCAAGAGATGAACAGAATTTAGGCTGAAGATCTAAAGGAATTGTTTCAGAAGAAAGACGCAAGTTTGAAAAGTTTAAGAGCATTGCAGATTTACAGAATTTTAAAAGCATTACAGGTTTATAAGAATTTTACTGAAAACGCTACGTTAAAGGCCAATTGACAGGTTGTTGTTGCTTAAAACTGAATCAAGCGAGTTTGAGATGAACCCCTATAGGCATGATATCTATAGCTGATTTTAAGCACTGTTATTAACTGGTGAAAGAGTGATTGTTTGACTATCCTATAATTTGCCTAGCGCATATGCACTTCCCATAGACATAGTTTCTATATGCAACTGATTTACTTGAATATTAAGTCCTATAGGCAGGATTTCTAATGATGTACGCGATGATTAAACGCTGGTCCTATAGACATGGTATCTAGGTGGCTGATTTAAACATATCTCCTATATGCATGGTATCTAGGTGATAAAAATTAAAAGTCCTAAGGCATGATATATACCCTTTTAGTTTGATGCAGCAAAAAAATAAACCCCTCCCATACCCTTTCACTAATGCTTCCCGAGTTCTTTTATACAAAATTATTACAGAACTAGAAGAAAATAATTAAAATACATCACAACCTACAGCTAGATCCGAGCAGCCTAATTCAATCTTAATATCAAATAACATGTGTTTCACCGAATCCGGATTCCAGATTTCCAAGGCCTTCTCTCACCCAAAGTGTTTCAAAGTTCCAAGGAGCCTCAAGGACTCTAGGCAGTGCTTACACTCTGGATAATAATTGTTGTAACAGAATAGTGCAGTGTGGAATAGCCAGCCCTTAGGCATATAAGTTCAGAGGGAACTTCAGGGTCCCAAAGCATGGCTTACCAAGGGGGGCAAAACTTAGAACTAGGAAAAAATGCAAAGTGAAAGAGGGATTAGGGAACCATAGCAGGGAGTGGTCATGCCCAGCCATGGGTATAGAGTGGCACACCCCAGACCCTTTGCCTGGTCCAAACAAATTAAGAGTAGACTTTAAAGTCAGACTTGGGCTGGATGGTGATTAGGACACCACCAGACTTGAGTTAAGGCTCAGCACATAAGGGGAAGAAGGGAGTGGGAATTGATTTGAGTAGAGGTTCAAGAGAACCTGGTTCTAAGTCATGGGTGGAATTAATAGGATGCTATCATGACTCGGAACTGCATTCACACACAAGAGGGGATCAAAGGGAAGGGACTCACATAGAAAAACATTTACAAAAACACGAGGAAAGAAAGAAAGCATAACGGACTAAGGGTGCAGAAACATAAGGCAAAAGAGCATAACAGACTAGGATGAACACATAGTGAAGAATGCATAACAGAAGAGAAGAAATAAACACATAGTTTAGAGGGTATTATTTAATTAGAGTGACATACCAGTTGCAAGCAGAATAACAGAACAACAGAAGTAAACAGCCAGAAGTCAGCAAGAGCAGACTCAGATCCTTTAACAAATATTTGAGAGTTCAAGAGGAACTCAAGAGTATTTCAGACAGCAAACGAGAATAGGAGCAGAATGCTTAGTATTGAAAGTTGAGAGAGTTGTAGTAGAGAGAGTATTTGTAGTTGTGTAGTGAAAGTATTCGAAGTGTATTTTAAATTCAGAAGTGTCTGTATAAAGGTGGTTATTGCAAAAGTGTGCATGCAGAGTAGTGTAAGAATGGTCCTAAGAGCAGAAGGGTAGTCCCCTTTTATAGTGCAAAAAAAAATGATTAAGAAAAAGGTAAGAAATAATTTTCAGACAATCACATAAGATCTCCCTTAGGTTAAGGGAATTGATTTCAAACGGGCATGAGACAATTAAGGAAAGAAAAAATAATTAAACCTTTTCAGAGTAGCATAACAAGGGTAAGCATACAGAGATTAATTAAGGCAAGAACCCTATGGTACGTGGTTTGAAAAAAATAAGGAAAGTAAATCAATCAAACAGCTAGTAAATTGAAAACCTTGCTCGAATGAACTTAGTCAGAAAAGGGGGAGGAAAAGGTTTAATTGGGAAAATCAGCAACAATCAATCGAGCCTTAGTAAAAGGAAATTGGAATCACTCACAAGTTGGCAGAATCATTTTGAAAGAAAAGCTCTCATATATAAAGCATACGAGCATCAAACAAGAAAGAAAAGACAGGCATAGAAAGTTTCAAATGACAAGCAAAAGAATTCCAATTCAGTTATAGACTTAGCATGAGTTTGAGAGAGCCCATGGTTCTAGAGTAGAACCCTAGTCCAGACACAAAGACCAAAACTCACAAAAACCCCAAACATAGGGTTTCAATTCGAGTAGGATACAGAAAAGAGAAGGCATGCCCTCAAAACAGACTCAGAGAACTCCTTTAGAGTCAAGTGAGAAAGAACACAGATACACAAAGCAAGTTCTAAGCAAAAGAGTGAAAAAATCATAGAGATCATGTCTGAGAAAAAGCTCAGAAATCAAGCAAGTTTAGGAGAGAAAAGAGGTGACATAGAACTTAAGAAACAGTAGATGAAATAAGTTTAGAACCCAAACACGGGTCCAGTAAAGGCAAACAAAACTCAGTAAGAAGATAATAGAGGAACACATAAGATAGGCATGTAAAGCATGCTGTAGAAATTAGTAGAAGAAATAACAGAGCACAAAATGAAAACATGCGTAATAACGGCAAAACATAAGAATAAGCAAAAACACATAAGACATGGCATAAAAAGATATATTCTCATAAAGAAAGTAGGAGAAGAAGAACAGAGATCGTTCTAAGATTTTGAAAACCCTAAATCGAAAAGACTAATTTTGAAAAAAGGAAAATTAGGGAAAAGCTTTAAAATCTCGAGTGTAACACAGATCTAAGAAAATAAAGAGAGAAAGAACCTCGAACAGCTTTCAGGGTTTCTCAGAAATCCTAGAAACGAGAAGGCTTGGAAAGGATCTGGCCTGGAACAGGTCTGGACCATATCTAGGCTCTTGAGGCTCGAACACGTCGGAACGGAACCGGGAAAGCCACAGGAACACAAATTGGCGGAGGATCTAAACAAGCCTTGTTGAGGCTGAACCTTGAAAACCTTGAACAAACACGATTTGGGGTGGAGGGAAGAGAGAACAGGTCGTCCATGGCCTGAGAAGCCATAGATGCCGGTGGGATTTGGTCGAAGAAGACGATAGGGGGCGGCTAGGGTTCGAGTGTTAGAGAGAGTTTTGAGAGAAGGGGGGGGGGGTTTGAGGGCGGCGACTGAAATGGAAATGAGAGTAGGGTTAGGGTGATTTGAAATTAAAAAGGAAAGAGTGGTTGTGGTCCGTTGATCAAAATGATCAACGACCAGGATTAAAAGATGAAACAGACGGGTTTAATTAAACGGGTAAAGGGCCGGGTTAAAATGGCATTGGGTCATCTATTTGGTATGGATTTGGGGTCAAAATTGAGATTCCCAAATAGGCTATAATTGAAAGTAATTGAGGCCATAATTGAAATAGCCAGTTTTTCCCTTTTGATTTTATAAAAACAGTAAAAGATGTTTAAAATCAAATTAAAAATACTGAGTTAGTAAATAATATGTAAGTATTAAATTAAAAATATTGGGATTAATTTTGTAATTAAAATTGCTATTAAATCTGAAAGTGGGCTAAAATTGCAATTTCATGCAACTTAGTTTTAAAATACCAAATGGACTTGTAAAATTATACAAAAATCATGTAAATTATGTTTTGATGTAGATGTGAGAATAAAATAAACTATTCTCTAAAATGTAAAGTTTTGGGAATAATTATTGGGATTTATGGTGTAAAAATAGGCCATAAATTAGTTTAAAATCCTTTTAAAATTCCAAAATATTTTGGGATGCTCATATATGCATACATATGCTATTTTGAAAGTATTTTGAGTATAAAAATACATAGGGAAAAATTGGGTATCAACAACTATGTCGTTCAGTTTCACCAATGCCCCAGCAGTATTCATGGACTTGATAAACCGTGTGTTCATACCCTTTTTAGATCTGTTTGTAATTGTATTTATTGATGATATATTCACATATTCTCTTTTAGATGGTGAGTATGTAAATCATTTGTGTACCGTGCTCAGAATTCAACAAAAAGAGAAATTGTATGCAAAATTCTCTAAATATGAATTCTGGTTGAACTCTGTAGCTTTCCATGGGCATATTATTTTGGGTAAAGGTATCCGGGTTGATACATAGAAGATTGAAGCAGTAAAGACTTGGCCCACACCTACAACACCAACGGAGGTTTGTAGCTTTCTCGGTTTAGCAGGTTATTACACGAGATTCGTAGAGGGATTTTCTTCCCTTTCAGCACCTCTAACAAAGTTGACTTAGAAGAGAGCAAAGTTTCAATAGACTGATGCTTGCGAACGGAATTTCAAGGCATGGAAGGACATATTAACTTCAGCACTGGTTCTAACGCTGCCAGAGGGGACTGATGGTTATGTTATCTATTATGATGCATCGGGCATTGGAGTGGTTGTGTACTGATGCAACATGGTAAGGTTATAGTTTATGCTTCTTGGCAACTAAGAAAGAACGAGAAGAATTACCCAACCCATGATTTAGAGTTAGTCGTAGTGATTCATGCACTAAAGATGTAGAGGCACTACTTGTATGACATTCATGCTGATATCTATACAGATCATAATAGCGCCCAGTATATCTTCAAGCAAAAAGAATTGAATTTACGTCAAAGGAGATGGTTGTAGGACGTTGATATTTTATACTATTCGGAAGGCGAACATGGTAGCCAACGCCCTCAATCATAGATCTATGGGTAACCTATCATATTTATAGCTAGATAAGAAGGTAATAGCCCATGAGATTCATCAGTTAGCTAGTCTTGGAGTTATGTTACTGGACTCAGGTGATATTGGAA
Organism: Nicotiana glauca; assembly: GCA_026770625.1. NCBI lineage: Eukaryota > Viridiplantae > Streptophyta > Magnoliopsida > Solanales > Solanaceae > Nicotiana > Nicotiana glauca. The sequence goes on from MU704563.1 coordinate 133,409, forward strand.
TTACTATTCAGGATACGACAACATCCTCTTTAGTAACTGAAGTGAAGGAACACTAGTACGAGGATCCTGTGTTAGTTCATTATAGGGATACCATCCCTCAGAAGGAGAAGACACCATTTGAGATTATAGAAGATGGGGTTCTCAAATATCGAGGACAATTATGTATCCCTAATTGTCACGACCCAAAATTCACTAAGGGTCGTGGTGACGCCAGACACCGCCGTTAGGCCAGCCAACACGAATACTTAATTAAATCTCATTTTAACACTTTTGAAATCAAGGATTTTTCTTTCATTATTAAGAAATTTTAAAGGATATAGTTTCAAATCAAATTTAAATGGTGAACAATTAATACAATACTTCAAACCATCCCAGAACCTGGTGTCACAAGTGCATGAGCAACTACTAATAAGGAAAATAAAATACAACATCCGTTTGGAATACAGTGGACAGAAAGAAAATACAGTACACTGGGAAGGACTACCCTAGCTGCGGTTGCCTCGAATGATACAGCTCACCGAGTCCCAGAAACGTCCGTGCTGCTACGCCCAGTAGGTTGCTAGAGGTATATATACCTGTGCAACAAAAATGCACTGAAGTGTAGTATGAGTACGTAATAAACATGTGCTCAGTGAGTATCCCGCCTAATCCCGAAGGGGTAGAGACGAGATGGTCAACTTTGACACGCTTTAATGGTCCAATGATTATTTATCCTTAATATACATATTAAACAGTGAATTTATTTTATAAACATGGTTCTAATCCAGATAGAGGGAACAAATAAACAGGTAATTCTTTCATAGAAAAATTTTAAGAGTTTCTCTTTAAATATAATCCAAATATTTTTAAGCCACAAAAGGGCAATAATAACTTAATTAAGTTCAAGCAGCAACACGAGCATGCGCAAATCATACCGAGGCGATGGTCCGATCCAACAGAAATAAATGAGCACTTGCCGAGGGTCGACTGTGCGCCTATAGATGCATATATTAATCTGCCGAGGCATTCGGCCCGTTCCAAAATAAACACATGTCACACCTCTTTTTTACCTACTGCACCCTCGGAAGGGTATAGTAAAGGGAGTTTTTCTAATTAAAGGACAATCGAAGCGGGATTCGTTTATCAAGAATTCAGAGTCGCCACTTGGGAGATTTATGGTGTCCCAAGTCACCGGTTTTAATCCCGAATCGAGGAAAAGAATGACTCTATTTAACAGTCCGCGAACCAGAAATCAGGATAAGGAATTCTGTTAACCCGGGAGAAGGTGTTAGGCATTCCCGAGTTCTATGGTTCTAGCACGGTCGCTCAACTGTCATATTTGGCTTATTTATCTGATTATAATACATGTTGAACCTATGTGCCAATTTTAGCTTTTTACCTCTTTTATTCAATATTTTTTAAAGAAAGTTGAACGTCGTTTAAAATATGTCTTTGGATCGCGTCACATGAAATGCACCCGCGATCCGGAACATATTTTATTCAACGTTTTGGGATTTGGATTTGGTTCACATGAAATGCACACCCGAGTTTAGGGAGGTAATTTTATTAAAATCGCGCCTAGAGTGACTAGCGCATTATTATTTTGGGGAAGGGCGTGAAATTTGCTAAACGACCCATCCCGAATCCTAAGTATTTACTATAACCAATTATTGAGGGCCCCGCAAACTATACTTCTCATTTGGCGAGGCTCGTCTCATGTTTTATTTAAAGGTCCACCCTAAAATAAACTATGATTTTTGTATATTGTTTTTTCTCTAAAAAGAAAGAAGGAAAGGGCCTAATGATTTAAATTTATAAAATCAGGCTTCAAGTTCAAGTCCGGAGTCAAGCAAAAGGGGGAACCTTTTAATTTGAAACCCGCTACCTAACTCGAAAGCCCAAACTTATACTATGTTAAACTATACATTGAAATCTTTAAAACACGCCCAATTGCAACATGGACCCAGGCCCCTAACGAATGTGCAAGTCAAACGTGGGCCTGGGTCGTTCCTTTTAGCCTATGCCGAGTGGGATGGTTGTCGAACCTTAGCAACATTTCAATTCACGTAAAACAAAATGTCCGTTGAAGTTATTTCCAATTACTCTACGCGAAGTGGTAATGCACAACGTGATTCCAATTTTTACTAACATGCTACCAACTAAAAGGAAAGCATCCGATTCAACTAACCTCTCAATAAAATGAACAATTATTTTCTGATTTTTTTTTTCATCTCTCAGTTTTCTCTTGTCAACTAGATTAAAAACACTTATTCGTGCGCGGCTTATTAAACTAGGACAAGCGATTAGGGAAAGGCTACAACTAATAAGGCGACTAATTACTATGTCACAAAACTAGTTCGGATAATTCGTCATTAGATATGAAACTAGTTATTTTGAACTCACCGCTTTTGTCTAACAGTTAATTAACACAAACTTTGAACTATAAACCAAATCAAGCCAACACTAATGTCTACAGAATTCATATGCTAACAAGAAAACATCAATTTAGTCTTACAATCCATGATTTAAACCAATCTACAGCATTCCAAATTATACAGATATAAGCCTTATAACTACAACTAACAAATGGACGCAACAATCTATCTAACCATGAACAACAGACAATGATCCAGGCACATAAATCCAATGAGCATTTTATTTTAACTCCAGTTCAAGTTTACACCAACGTGAGTTTAAAGCTGTGTACCTGGAAGCACAAGTTCAATAAGAAAAAGAGGATATCAGCAGCAATGTAACAGCAACAACGACAAAACTTAAAAATACCAACACAACACCAATTTGACCAAGATGAAACCCAGGAATACACCACAGCAACACCAAACAAAACCAAGCAAACTTGGAAATGCACCCAGAAGTACTAAAAGCTTTCAACAGGCTAAAGTTCAATCAGAAAATAGTTCAACTGGACCCAAAAATCACTCAACACCCTTTTGGTGATTACTGAAACCTCAACTGCAGAATTTGAACTAAAGGATGTAGATTGATGAACTAGAAGTTGCAATTGTCCTAAAGCTTCAATGGAACAGTGCTCTCAATATCCTTTTAGCTCTAACACTCTTCTTACTTTTTGATTATCTTTCTGTCAAGGCTCTCTCCCTCTTTGTTTCAGAGCATCATCTACCTTTCAAAGTGAACTTAAGGACTGATTTCTAAGCTTTCAAAAACTGGCCCTTCAAGAATCTATTTCTTTCTCAAACTCACAACTGATTTTTAGCTCTCCAGACTTTTTTTACTCTCAAAATTGGTCCCCTTTCATGAACTTCAGACTTCCCTTTTATCCTTAATTTCAGATACCCTTAGTGAGTACTTTTGTTAGTGCACTTGCCACTATGATTCAGCTTTTCATTTGTTAATTACCCATTATCCTAGTGCTTATTAAATTATTCAGTAGTGCTTATTTCAGTCCTTAAAAATAGCACTAGTGCAGTTTCCACTTAGGAATGTCTCCACATAGTTTATTAGCAGCCTTTAAATTAATCAGCATCCCCTTATGCCCAAACTACCCCCTGAATATTCAAACTGATAGTCCTAACCTCTTAAATAGAATTTCTAGGTAAATAGAACCAAATGGTATCAGTTTCTGAAAAATGGAACCAGCAAACAACTCAAACATGAACAATCAGGATTGATATTCAGAAAGAAATGGTCAATGACTGAAGCTATTTGATACTCGACCTTTGACGCAATTAACACAATCATTATGACAGGGAGATAACACATCATAGAACACTAATATGCTGATTTCAGGACAAACATTGTCAAACACAAGTTAACTAGTTTGACTAGACCCTAAAATGAAAAACTAGAAGCCTAATGATTCAAATTGCAAACAAAAACATTAACGATTAATACAGAGGCTGATTAACAAACCTAAGAATCAGGAAACAAAAACAAACGGAACCAAATAATTTGAACTAGAAAAACTAAAAATAACATAAATAAATACGAATAAATAAACTAAAATAAAACAAAGATACTGGGTTCAAATCCAATCGCAACTTCAATCAGAAAATGGACCAATCAACATATATGTAGAGGAAAACAAGAAGAGGTAGAGGTGGGACGAATGCTAAAGCGAGCAAAAAATAATAAGGAGAACTTACCGGCTAAAATTGAAATCCAAACTGGATCATTGGTTTCGCATCGACCTGGAGGCTGACTTGTTTGATTTAAATCACCCAATAAGGTCAAGCACATGCTCTCTGTTCAGAGGAAGTGAAAGCCCTTATTGGGTGACAAAAATCAGTTCATCTAAATGAACTGGAATCCCAATTTGGATTTTGGCTTTTGAGACTCGGATCCTTTGATTCAAAATTCGAGAAATTGGAGGGGTAATCGATGGTGAAGGGTTATATATTTGGGAAGAGGAGGTAATAGTGGTTCAAGGGTGTTAGTTTGGGGTGGTTTGGAGGTGGCGCCGCCACTAGGGAATCTTGTGGCGGCGCTAGGGTTCTTCGATTCAAAACGATATTCGACGATCCAGGTTAATCTCGTCTTCTTGAAGAGTTACCGATTCCTAAACCTAGTAAGGGAAAGTGATTCTACTCCAATTGCATTCATCAGTTGGATGAGAGTGAGAATAGAAAGGAACTCTTTGATATGCTGCACTTTCTTTTTCTTTTTTTGTTTCATATATTCTATTCGACTGGAAGGAAGTTTATATGACTTTTTGACTTTGCAAGAGTAGTTTCATCGGTGGAAAGGAGGGGGCTCCCAAGTACACGATTGTTTAGGTGTGTGCTAAAAGCACTTCCTTTAATGCCAGCCATTTCATTTTACCAAGTTCAATGTTAGCCAGATCTCCATAATTGATATGGAAGTTGGAAAAAATCGAGATATATTTTATTGTACAATTGATGCAAAACTCTTCGAAGGGTTAAGAAAACATCAATTGAAGATGAACCCGAAAAAATGTGCATTCGGGATTTGGCTCGAATTCGAAGGGAGTGGTTTGGATATTTGGAAAGAGAAAGGTGAGGGGGACCTAGGGTGTAAATTTGGTGTCCATCGGAGGTGATACCACCGGACACGGTGGAGGGACTATCGGTTTTTTGGATATTCGAAGAGTTGGGTTAGGATTCGAGGGAAGGTGAGGGTGGCATGGAGATGGGGAGGTTGAGGTGAAGAGGTAGTGTAAATTTGGGGTTCATTGGGCCACCAGAACCGCCGTGAGGCGATTTCCGGTGGGCGGAGCACGGTGGGGGAAGGCGGAGGTTCGATGGGTCTCTAAGGGCTTAGAGACGATGAGGCGAAGGGGGATTTGGTTTGGGG
>MU704563.1:138881-165389 GCA_026770625.1 Nicotiana glauca
GGGGAGGGGGTCGTTGGGAAAAATATATACCGTGGTGGGGATTAAACACAAGTCGTTAGATCAATTAAGATCAAAGTCCTGGATTAATTGACTAACTAATACGGCGCCGTTTGGTAAAAAGGGTGGACCGGGTTAGGAAGATGGGTTAGGGTCGGGCTGGATACGGGTGATGGAAGAAGTGTTTTGAGCCATTGGATTGTAATCAGATGGACGATTTGATCTTTTGCAATTGAAATGACGTAGTTTCACCATCAAACTACGTCGTTTCAACTGGCCTGGGCGAAGGGTCTGTTGGACCGAGTAAGGGGTGTTTGAAATGGGCTGTTTTGGTGCTTTTGGGCCTGATTTCCCTTTTAATTGAAGTGGTCCAATCCGGATTTTCATTTTTCCTCCTCTTTTCTTTTATTTTCTTCCTAAACTAATTTTCCTAATTTTAAAACCAAAAATCCTAGACTATATTATAAAACCAAAATTAACTTAAAATGCTAATTAACTCTTAAAAACAATTATCACACAAAAATTGAATAAAAGAAAATCACACGATTTTGACATTAAATATTAAAATGCGAAGTACATTATTTTTGTGATTTTTTCATTTTTGTAAATCACACTTAATTACTCCTAATAAATCCTAAATGCAAATGCGACATATTTTTATATTTTCATTAATTAAAACAAATAAACATGCACAGACAATTGTAAACAATACAAGAGAAATAAGACAAAATTCACAACAATTGCAAACAAATAAAAACTATTTTATTTTGCATTTTTTGGGAGTAATTCTCATATAGGGAAAAAATCACGTGCTTATAGCTGCCCTTCTTTATCCGAAAACACGAAGAGTTTTCGTGCAAAGATAAAGTAAGCGAGCGATTTTTGCCCGTTTGAGTACTCCATGTGAAGCATGTTTTTTGAAAGATTTGACCGAACCTTTGCTTCAAAAGGTCTCCTACATATCTCTGCTAAAAGGGAATCAGGTCAATGTAGTTCGGGAAGTTTTGGTAGCTGGTACTACCATGAAGCTGTGGTTCTACTGTTATTGTTTTTGCGTTGCTGCTATTTCTTACCGACCTCCTTATTACACCATGCAAAAAATAAAATAAGAAGCTAGACTAAACTAGTCTATGAATTACAAAATCTTATCTAGATCTTCAACTTGCTCTTGTGTCTCTTGTTTCCTTGCTTGCTCTTGTGTTTCCTCTGATGTTTCCTAACTTGACTTGTATTCTTTATTGATTTCCGAACTTGAACTACTTATTTCCTTCTTTTGGTCTTCGAATTATTTTTCCTTCGAAACCTGAACTACCTTCTTCTGACCCTTATTGCCTTCCTTCTACTTTCTGAACTTGGATTTATACTGGGGATTTTTGTTGTAACCTTTCGCTTTACTGACTTCAAACTTTAATGTATTCCTTTGTTATACGGACGGGCTCCTGACTTCACAACCTGGAATATAAAGACTTAAAATGTAAAGACTAAAATGTATTCCTCTGTTATACGGGCGGGCTCCCGACTTCAAAACTTAAAATGTAAAGACTAAAATGTATTCCTCTGTTATACGGGCGGGCTCCCGACTTCAAAACTTAAAATGTAAAGACTAATATGTATTCCTCTATTATACGGGCGGGCTCCCGACCTCAACCAACAACTTTGAAAATAAAATGCCATTCCCCTTTTGTAGTCTTAGGTGAAAAATTCATCAGACTAAGATTTTTCATCTTAGGTGAAAGTTTCAACAGACTAAGATTTTATCTTTATCACAGGTGAAAAATTCATCAGACTAAGATTTTAATCTTAGGTGAAAGTTTCAATAGACTAAGCTTTTATCTGTATCTTAGGTGAAAAATTCATCAGACTAAGATTTTTCATCTTAGGTGAAAGTTTCAACAGACTAAGATTTTATCTTTATCTTAGATGAAAAATTCATTAGACTAAGATTTTATCTTTATCTTAGGTGAAAAATTCATCAGACTAAGATTTTTCATCTTAGGTGAAAGTTTCAACAGACTAAGATTTTATCTTTATCTTAGGTGAAATATTCATCAGACTAAGATTTTTCATCTTAGGTGAAAATTTCAACAGACTAAGATTTTTCAAATACCGCCTTCCTTTCTTTTTAAAGTATACCTTCCCTTCTTTTTCCATCTTACTTGAAACCTTCCAACTGTTGCCCTGTTATTTTACTTGCAAATTTCCAACTATTACTTCCTACTTCCTGTTATTTTGTCCAAAACTTCCCAATTGCTGCTTTCCCCTTTTATTATCTTATTTGAAACATGTTACTTGCCACTTCTTGTTATCTTAGGAGAAAGATTCATCAGACTAAGATTTTTATCTTTATCTTAGGTGAAAAATTCATCAGACTAAGATTTTCATCTTAGGTGAAAGTTTCAGTAGACTAAGATTTTATCTTTATCTTAGGTGAAAAATTCATCAGACTAAGATTTTTATCTCAGGTGAAAGTTTCAGTAGATTAAGATTTTATCTTTATCTTAGGTGAAAAATTCATCAGAATAAGATTTTCATCTTAGGTGAAAGTTTAAACAGACTAAGATTTTGCACCATGGCCAGACTAGCTTTGTTCCTGTTACATACAAAGAAAAAAATTGTTAGTTTTAAAAGGGGTGGCCGGTTCTGACCTTCTTGTTGGGGATGATTTCCTCCTTCAAAACTACTTCCCTCAAACCTGGTATTTCATTCTTCTTCAAACTACTAGGGATAACACTTTTTCAAAATATATTACCTTCCTCCTTCAAAGATTACTTCCCTTAAAACTGGTGTTTCATTCCTCTGAAAACTGTTGGAGATGACACTGGCCTTTTTATCCTTTTTCTTTCTTTTTCGGGGATAACACCGATGGTGGTAACACTGCTGGGGATAACACTGCCGGGCAATTATCTTTCTTCTTTTCCTCAAGTTGGTACCCAACTTAAACAACTTTAAAACTGCACTCGTGTTGCCATTGTTCCCCCTGCCTCCTGAACCATTTTCCTTCTCACTTGAATTATCTTTCTTCAGAACTGCTTCCCTTAAAAAAAAAACTCATGTTGTCTTCCCTCGAAACTGTTGGGGATAACACTGCTAGGAAATTATTTACTTACCTGCTAGGGATAATACTGCTAGGGGATTTTGTTTTTCAAAAACTTCCTTCAAAACTTATGTTTCATTCCTCCTAAAACTATTGGGGATAACACCGCTGGGGGAGTTATCTTTTCTTCTTCAAAACTATTATTTTCTCTCAACACTGATGGGGATAACACTGTTGAGGATAACATTGCTGGAGAATTTTTATTCCTTCAAAACCGGTGCTTCATTCTTTTGAAAATTGTTGGGGATGGCACTGACTTTTGCTTTTTCTGAACACAAGTTTCATCCCTTTGCTCTGTCTGCTGGGGATACAACTTTGTTCTTCCTAAAGTGGGTACATGACTTCTGGAAAATTTTCAAAAATGAAAGAAAATTTGTTTGCCCCAGTTTGATAATCTTCCTGGTATCATGCCTCTCTTTCATCAATGACATTTCGCGTCCCTGTTCCACATCAAAGAAAAGTTTGGTCAGTTTAAAACATGGTGGTTGGTCGTGATACTCCTGCTGGGGATGTTTCTCCTCTTATTGCTCGACCGTCTTGAAACTTGGCCGATACCTTATGACCTTCTTGAGGATTCCTTATTCACAAACCTCTCAACCATTATTTCTAGTCTTCTTATCTGACCCCCCCCCCTCCCCACATATTTCCCATGACAGTTGACTACATTTGAGGATCCTGCATGTTTTACTGATGAACCCCATTCTTCGTTCATCCGTGTCACTGAAAATACTTTTTCTGCTGGGGATATCCCTCTTCTTTTTGTGGCATAGCTCGGGAACTGGCATTTCCCCAACCTTTGAGTCTCATATGAATTTCCCAAATCCCTCTCCGCGTTGTTCTTTCTTGATTTGCTCACTGGCCTTGGCCTTGAGGTCTATAACTTTTGATTTCTGCGGGGGATATCCTTCTTGACACTGGTCCATTCTTTTGTCATTATCCTCTTGCTGGGGAATATCCTTCTGGACACTGGCCTTGCGACTTATACCACTTGGATGTTCTAATCAGATCCCCTCTTGCATAATTGGAAAGCTGATAGCAAGTTTTGAAGTCATTTCTCACTTGTCTTGACCAAACAGACTCTGTTGGGGAATTTTTCGATGAAAGGAGAAAGATAAAAGGAACAGAATAAAAGACAAAGTAAAAGTATGACTCTCTAAAAGGAAAAATATGAAATAAAAACCTATCAAACGCGGATACCAACTCTAATGGTCATGACGCACATGTGACCTGTCCTCCATCGTTAATCGTCTTTCACAATTTCTGTCTGGTGATTTCCACCTGATTCTCACCCTTATTCGGCTTGTAGTGCCTGAAGGTTTTCACTATCAAGCCTTTCTCATTTTGGCTATTACAGTCGCCTCAAGGTGCCCGTGAAGGTTTTCTCCAACAAGACTCTCTCGTTTGTATTACTCTTCAGCTGGGGATTGGGGTGTTACCGCTAAAACTCTCTCATATTTCTTTTTGCTGGGGATCAGAGTTTTTTCTGCTGGAAATCGGAGTGTTATGTTCACCGATAAGACTCTTTCATTTGTCTGACTTGGCCTCTTTTGAAGACTGACCGGAAGGTCTTTCTTTGGACCGTAATGTGGGATTTGGATAGGGCTAGAAAGAAAGGGTACTTGAAAGCTCAAAAACACATCAATTTGGTTTAAAATTACAACCTTCGGAACTAGATTTATTTATAATAAACACAATTTTTTGCCCCAGTTTCTTGGTTGGGGATTTTTTGATTTTTTGTTACACTATGACCGAGCCGTAAAGCGCCTATGTATCCTCTTTGAGGAATCAGGTCAAACATAGTTCCCAATTCCTTGTTGTTCTAGTTTTTCTTTCCACTTATTATTATTTTTTCTTTTTCTTTTCTTTATCTCTTTTTTCTCTTTTGTTGTTTTTTGTTGCTTTTGTTGTTTTTTTATGATTTTTTTTTCTTTTTCTTTATCTTCCGTGTTTGTGTTTCTAGTCTTTGCTACTGATTCCAAAGGAGGGGTATGAAAGAAAACAAATAAGGATCAAAAGGGGTAACGAATGATAAAGTGTTTAGATAGCAGAACAAAATGCCTTCGTCATTCCAATCTTCAAAACACGCCAAGTACAAACAACACAATTAAACAGACACTCGTAACATCCTTTGATTGTGCCAGACTTGATAACCATATACACGCATTTGCCTTTTCTATTTGTTAATTTTACAGCGCTATTGGACACCACTCCTATTCTCATTATCACGAACGACCCTTGCCAATTTGGGCAAATTCGTCTTTAATTTCAAACTGATGTGGCATGAAGCATAAGGTTTCTTTATGTTCTATCAGCCCTAGTTTTACATGGTTCAGGCTTCAAATGATCCCAATCTGTTCTTATTTCCTTTAAGTGTCCCGATCACCTCCCAATTTCTTCATGATTAACTTTTAAGATTAGGGTTAGAACTACGCGCCCATGTCAATGTCATTAGAGTTGGCATGAAAAGAACTATAAAGAGGAGAGAACTAAAAAAAGAAGATTGACAGAAATAACAGAAAATAAAGAATTGCTTTAGACAGACAGGGAAAGAGTTTGTATAATAAAACAAGTAGAATAAACTGGGGTACTACCCTTAGAACATACCTAGACAACACTAAATGAGATACTACAATCAAACGGAACTGGGAAAAATCAAAAGATAGAAAGGTTTGATTTACAAGACAATATCCAGATTACAACCCTGAAATAATCTGGACAATAGAAATGACAACAAAATAAGCCACCAAAACTCCACTCTGGTTGACCAAGAAATGGAGAGTCTTCACAATTACCAAGCATGCCATCTTGGCCATTGAGCTTCGCATCAATATTGCCAAGACCACTATCTGTTTCGACATCTTCAGCTTTAGTCAATACATCTCCAAGAGGATTCTCGTGCTCCGTGTCACTGTCATTGATCACAATCACCCCTTCTTGAATCATTCTTTCTATTTCCTTTTTCAAAGATCGACAATCTTCAATGATATGCCCTTGGACCTGGTTTGGTATGAGTGGATTGACAGTATGCTAAGTAACTAACATCTGCTTGAATTCTTCATATAACAATAACAACCTTGTTAGTCATTAGAGCTTAACATATAGGCAATCACACATTGGGATGCAATGCACCTAAGCAATTTAACCAGTTCTATCATGTATTTGCTTGGTTACTTGTGTCATCCCGACTTTAATTATAACCTCTCTTTCTTTATTTAATACATTTTTTTTAGTTGTGGTCGAATCTTATGGAGATTGCCTATGTATCATGACCCCGCATGAATCAGACCGTGCGTAGTTCTGGCAAATTAAAGGTAAACAACAATGAAACATTTTTGGAATTTTCAATTTTCATAATAAAACAGACTGGGTTTCAAAGGTTTAAAGATGACCTACAAACTCGAAAATCAAACAACCCATATATTCTAATCAAAAGAATTACAAACTCAAAAACAAACGGCCAGCTTCCTTTCCCTGTTTGCCAATTTCAATCAAATGGCTATTTTTACAAACGTGGCCCCTTCCCAATTTCTCATGAATTTTGAGGTCGGGGAGGATTTATTTTATGACACTTTTACAAACTTGTCTGTTCTTTTACGAAAATAGCCTTTCGACAACTGAAAGATACTCTAAGGCTATCTCGGCAAGAACGGTTCAATACACTGTCAAAGCTGGCTCGGCTTATTTTGACAAAAAAAAATCTAAATGGTATTCACTTGTCCACTGACTCTTTTTCTTATTTTTCAAATTAAAACAAAAGACCTGGTTTTACAAACACGGTCTTTCAGCACCTCGGGGACGGAGATTTTAAGATTGTGTGGGCTAACCGGTCAAAAAAACCTTAAAAATGACCAAAGGTGGTTGTTTATGCAAAGTCAACCTTCTGGCGTCTCTTTCGGGAACATTTGGCTATTTTTGATAAAAAGGGCATCACCTAACTTATTTATGACGAAAATTAAAATTTGACCTTTTTTTTTCAAAAATAGAAAATCCAATATTGCAAACACAACCTTTTAGCGCCTCGGGGACGAAGATTTTAAGGTTGTGTGGGTCAAGCTGTCAAAAATCTAAAAAAATGACCAAAGGTGGTCGTTTATGCAAAGTCAGCCTTCCGGCGTCCCTTTCGGGAACATTCGGCTATATTTGATAAAAATGGCATCACCCGACTTGTTTATAACAAAATTTAAATTTGACATTTTTGGCTATTTTTTGAAAAAGGGGAGATTGGACCCGACGAGGGTTGCCTACGTATCTCACACCCTGTAACAATCAAACCGGCTTAGTTCGGCTAAGAAAAATAAACTATATTTGAAAACAAAACATTTTCTCAAGCAATACGAACTATTTTTTTAAGACTATTTCTCTTTTTTTTCTTCAAATCATTGGTAAATAAATCGAACTATTTTTTTATTTTTTTTATTTAAAACACAAACTATTTTTTGAAAACCAAATCACATTTTTTCCTTTATTGGCAAATAAAGCAAACTATTTTTGAAATTTTTTTTTCAGTGGAGAATAAAGCAAACTATTTTGAAAATAACAACTTTTTTCTTTTTTATTGACAAATATAACAAACTATTTTGAAAATAAAACTCCCTTTTTTCATTTTTCTCAAAAATCCAACAGAGTTTCGGCACTACTTGGACATTGGTTTGTTTTTCTAAAAATAAGTAGTTATCTCTCTACACTGCTATTTTTCTCTTTTTCTCTTTTCACAAATTTCCAATATTCCCGATTTTCAGAAGACAGTCAGCATGCAAGTCTGAAGCAAATAAATGCGTAAAACAAACAGGATGCAGCAGGATGGTCTTTTTTCATTTCAGGTTACCTGTCCTAGACGGACCCAACCCATGTGTTGAGTCCCCTAAGTCAAATGCAACATGATGCAAATAAGCATTCCTGCTAGGGATCCATCATGAAGCTGTGTTATTTTAGGTTCAAAACCTGGGTTTTTGTTCTAAACATGGCTTACCCGAGCGGACAGCTCGAGCCGAGGGGGAGGCAGCTTACCGAGAATATAGAAGCTTCACCAGCTTAGCAACTTATCCGAACCTCATTCTAAAATTGGAGTAGACTCTATACAGAAAAGAAGTCACACGAAGTGCACCCTTCTTCATGATTTAGAAGACTCAGAGAGAAGATGGGTTTCGTAACAATTTATATACAATTCACAGAATATCAAAGCAGTAAAAGCAACCTTTAGCACATTTGGGCTGAACATGTAAAAATTAGATAAAACAAAGCCGATTATAACAATTCATCTAAGTTCGAATTCGGAACTCTAAATACCTATCTCTCACTTTCTTTCTTTCTTTTTTTCATTTTCTCTTTCTTTTTCTTTTTTCCTTTTTTTTATTCTAGAGGCCGGTCAACATGCAAGCCGAGACAAACAGATGCGCAAGTAGCACGTAAGATGCATCAGGATAGTCATTTTTATTTTTGGTACACCTGTCCTAGACAGACCCAACCTCTGTGTTGAGTCTCCAAGGTCAAATGCACGTGATGCAAACAAACTTTCCTACTAGGGATCCGACATGAGGCTTTGTTATTCTAAGTTAACATCTTATTGGAGAAAGTATCTAGACTTGCTTACTCGCGCGGACAACTCGGGTCTAGGAGGGTTAGTGTACCGGTAGCATTGTTTTCCGGCTTAACTGGTGGTGCTCCCCGCCTAAAACATGTGTGACTAAAATCCTTCACCGGGTGCCAAGCACCTCGGCTATCTAAAAGAAAGAGGGCTATGTCAAGAAAATGCCCAATTTTAATTTCAAGAAGACTTAGAGGGGTGCGTGAGAAGGCAGTTTATATACACAATTTAAGAATAATCAAAGCGGTAAAAAGCAATATTTAGCACACGTAAGCCTAAAACATCAAATCAAAATCAGATAATAAATAAGCCAAATACAACAATTATTCCAAGCTCGAATTTCTAACCCTGAACCAATGGTTCTAGGTTGAATTCCCCAGCAGAGTCGCCAGAGCTGTCACACCTCCTTTTTACCTACTGCACCCCCGGAAGGGTATAATAAAGGAAGTTTTCCAATTAAAGGACAATCGAAGCGGAATTCGTTTATTAAGAATTCAGAGTCGCCACTTGGGAGATTTATGGTGTCCCAAGTCACCGGTTTTAATCCCTAATCGAGGAAAAGAATGACTCTATTTAACAGTCCGTGAACCAGAAATCAGGATAAGGAATTCTGTTAACCCGGGAGAATGTGTTAGGCATTCCCGAGTTCCATGGTTCTAGCACGGTCGCTCAACTATCATATTCGGCTTATTTATCTGATTATAATACATGTTGAACCTATGTGCCAATTTTAGCTCTTAACCGCTTTTATTCAATATTTTTTAAAGAAAGTTGAACGTCGTTTAAAACATGTCTTTGGATCGCGTCACATGAAATACACCCACGATCCGAAACACATTTTATTCAACATTTTGAGATTTGGATTTGGGTCACATGAAATGCACACCCGAGTTTAGGGAGGTAATTTTATTAAAATCACGCCTAGAGTGAATAGCGCATTAGTATTTTGGTGAAGGCCGTGAAATTTGCTAAATGACCCATCCCGAATCCTAAGTATTTACAATAACCAATTATTGAGGACCCCGCAATCTATACTTCTCATTTGGCGAGGCTCGTCTCATGTTTTATTTAAAGGTCCACCCTAAAATAAACTATGATTTTTCTATATTGATTTGTCTCTAAAAAGAAAGAAGGAAAAGGCCTAATGATTTAAATTTATAAAATCGGGCTTCAAGTTCAAGTCTGGATTCAAGAAAAAGGGGGAACCTTTTAATTTGAAACCCGCTACCTAACTCGAAAGCCCAAACTTATACTATATTAAACTATACATTGAATTCTTTAAAACAGGCCCAATCTCAACATGGACACAGGCCCCTAACGAATATACAAGTCAAACGTGGGCCTGGGTCGTTCCTTTTAGCCTATGCCGAGTGGGATGGCTGTCGAACCTCAGCAACATTTCAATTCACGTAAAACAAAATGTCCGTTAAACTTATTTCAAATTACTCTACGCGAAGTGGTAATGCGCAACGTGATTCCAATTTTTACTAACATGCTACTAACTAAATAGAAAGCATCCGATTCAACGAACCTCTCAATAAAATGAACAATTATTTTCTGATTTTTTTTTCATATCTCAGTTTTCTCCTGTCAACTAGATTGAAAACACTTATTCGTGCGCGGCTTATTAAACTTGGACAAGCAATTAGGGAAAGGCTACAACTAATAAGGCAACTAATTACTATGTCACAAAACTAGTTTGGATAATTCGTTATTAGATATGAAACTAGTTATTTCGAACTCACCGCTTTTGTCTAACAATTAATTAACACAAACTTTAAACTATAAACCAAATCAAGCCAACACTAATGTCTACAGAATTCATATGCTAACGAGAAAACATCAACTTAATCTTACAATCCATGATTTAAACCAATCTACAGCAGTCCAAATTATACAGATATAAGCCTTATAACTACAACTAACAAATGGACGCAACAATCTATCTAACCATGAACAACAGACAATGATCCAGGCACATAAATACGATGAGCATTTTATTTCAACTCCAGTTCAAGTTTACACCAACGTGAGTTCAAAGTTCTATACCTGGAAGCAGAAGTTCAATAAGAAAAAGAGGATATCAGCAGCAATGTAACAGCAGCAAGACACAACTTAAAAAGACCAACACAATACCAATTTGACCAAGATGAAACCCAGGAATACACCACAGCAACACCAAACAAAACCAAGCAAACTTGGAAATGCACCCAGAAGTACTTAAAGCTTTCAACAGGCTAAAGTTCCATCAGAAAATAGTTCAACTGGACCCAAAAATAACTCAACACCCTTTTGGTGATCAATGAAACCTCAACTGCAGAATTTGAACTAAAGGATGTAGATTGATCAACTAGAAGTTGCAATTGTCCTAAAGCTTCAATGGAATAGTGCTCTCAATATCCTTTTAGCTATAACTCTTTTCTTACTTTTTGATTATCTTTCTGTCAAGGCTCTCTCCCTCTTTGTTTCAAAGCATTATCTAATTCTCAAAGTGAACTTAAGGACTGATTTCTAAGCTTTCAAAAACTGGCCCTTCAAGAATCTATTTCTTTCTCAAACTCACAACTGATTTTTAGCTCTCCAGACTTTTTTTACTCTCAAAATTGGTCCCCTTTTATGAACTTCAGACTTCCCTTTTATCCTTAATTTCAGATACCCTTAGTGAGTACTTTTGTTAGTGCACTTCCCACTATGATTCAGCTTTTTATTTGTTAATTACCCATTATCCTAGTGCTTATTAAATTATTCAGTAGTGCTTATTTCAGTCCTTAAAAATAGTACTAGTGCAGTTTCCACTTAGGAATGTCTCCACATAGTTTATTAGCAGCCTTTAAATTAATCAGCATCCCCTTATGCCCAAACTACCCCTGAATATTCAACCTGATAGTCCTAACCTCTTAAATAAAATTTCTAGGTAAACAGAACCAAATGGTATCAGTTTCTGAAAAATGGAACCAGCAAACAACTCATACATGAACAATCAGGATTGATATTCAGAAAGAAACGGTCAATGAATGAAGCTATTTGATACTCGACCTTTGACACAATTAACACAATCATTATGTCAGGGAGATAACACATCATAGAACACTAATATGCTGATTTTAGGATAAACATTATCAAACACAAGTTAACTAGTTTGACTAGACCCTAAAATGAAAAACTAGAAGCCTAATGATTCAAATGGCAAACACAAACATTAACGATTAATATAGAGGCGGATTAACAAACCTAAGAATCAGGAAACAAAAACAAACAGAACCAAATAATTTGAACAAGAAAAACTAAAATTAACAGAAATAAATACGAATAAATAAACTAAAATAAAGCAAAGAAACTAGGTTCGATTCCAATTGCAACTTCAATCAGAAAATGGACCAATCAACATATATGTAGAGGAAAAGAAGAAGAGGTAGAGGTGGGACGAATGATAAAGCGAGCAAAAAATAATAAGGAGAACTTACCGGCTAAACTTGAAATCCAAACTGGATCACTAGTTTCGCATCGACATGGAGGCTGACTTGTTTGATTTAAATCACCTAATAAGGTCAAGCACATGTTCTCTGTTAAGAAGAAGTGAAAGCCCTTATTGGGTGACAAAAATCAGTTCATCTAAATGAACTGGAATCCTAATTTGGATTTTGGCTTTTGAGACTCGGATCCTTTGATTCAAAATTCGAGGAAATGGAGGGGTATTCGATGGTGAAGGGTTACAGATTTGGGAAGAGCAGGTACTGGTGGTTCAAGGGTGTTAGTTTGGGGTGGTTTGGAGGTGGCGCCACCACCAGGGAATCTTGTGGCGGCGCTAGGGTTCTTCGATTCAAAACGATATTCGACGTGTTTGGCTTGGATTCGAAGGGAGTGGTTTGGATATTTGGCAATAGAAAGGTGAGGGGGACCTAGAGTGTAAATTTGGTGGCCATCAAGGTGATGCCACCGGACACGGCGAAGGGACTGTCGGTTTTTTCGATATTCGAAGGGCTGGGTTAGGATTCGAGGGAAGCTGAGAGTGGCATGGAGATGGGGAGGTTGAGGTGAAGAGGTGGTGTAAATTTGGGGTTCATTGGGCCATCGGAACTGCCGTGAGGCGATTTTCGGTGGGCGGAGCACGGTAGGGGAAGGCGGAGGTTCGTTTGGTCTCTAAGGGCTTAGAGACGATGAGGCGAAGGGGGGTTTGGTTTTGGGGGGCGGGGTTGTTGGGAATAATATATACCGTTGTGGGGATTAAACATAGGCCGTTAGATCAATTAAGATCAACAACCTGGATTAATTGACTAACTAATACGGCGCCGTTTGGTAAAAAGGGTGGACCGAGTTAGGGATATGGGTCAGGGTCGGGCTGGATACAGGTGATGGAAGGAGGGTTTTGAGCCGTTGGATTGTGATCAAATGGACGGCTGTGATCCTTTGCTATTGAAACGACGTAGTTTCACCATCATACTACGTCGTTTCAACTGGCCTGGGCGAAGGGTTTGTTGGACCGAGTATGGGGTGTTTGAAATGGGCTGTTTTGGTGCTTTTGGACGTGATTTCTCTTTTAATTGAAGTGGTCCAATCCGATTTTTCATTTTTCCTCCTCTTTTCTTTTATTTTCTTCCTAAACTAATTTTCCTAATTTTAAAACCAAAAATCCTAGACTATATTGTAAAACCAAAATTAACTTAAAAATGCTAATTAACTCTTAAAAACAATTATCACACAAAAATTGAATAAAAGAAAATCACACGATTTTGACATTAAATATTAAAATGTGAAGTACATTATTTTTGTGATTTTTTTCATTTTTGTAAAGCACGCTTAATTACTCCTAATAAATCCTAAATGCAAATGCGACATATTTTTATAATTTCATTAATTAAAACAAATAAAAATGCACAGACAATTGTAAACAATACAAGAGAAATAACACAAAATTCACGACAATTGCAAACAAATAAAAACTATTTTATTTTGCATTTTTTAGGAGTAATTCTCATATAGGGCAAAAATCACGTGCTTACAACACACACACAGAGACAATCAGTCAAGAAGTCAACATGGAGCAATTAATAATATGAGAAAACGAAGATTAAGTATCTTTTGGAAATCCATTTATAAATTTAATATGATTTAAGTAATTCAAGCCATCAACGGGTTCACAACTAATCCAAATATAACATGATTTAGGGTCCTAGACTACCTGGACAATAGCATAATAGTAGCTACGCACGGACTCTCATCACCTCGTGCGTACGTAGCCCCCACAAATAGGAGCACATAATCAATTACTTCACCTATGGGGTAAATTTCCCCTCACAAGATTAGAAAGGAGACTCACCTTGCTCCGAAGACTCATAACCGACATTTCTACATTCTTCCGAAGACTTGCACCAACGCACAATGCTCCAAAACTAGCCAACGATCATATAAATCCATCAATACATGCTCAATTATACTTTACAACCCAATTTATAACAACTCCTAACCCCGAATGAAAAGTTAACAAAAATGCCCTCGGGCCCACATGCCCGGAATCCGAAATTTCTCAAAGATAAAGTTTACTCATAAACTCTCGAACTCAAATATATAATTTTCTCTTAATTCCATACTCAAAATCATGGTCAAAATCCAAGAACACTAATTTTCTAGGTCTTCCTCTAACCCTCAATTTTCTACCCATTTACATGCTAAAATCCATACATAATCAATGTATTTAACTCATAATAGGTAGGATTAGCTTACCTTATCATTGATGAATGAACTCCTCTCTTGAATCCTAGAAGAATTGCCCAAGCCATGAAAAATGTGAGAGAAACGGCCAAAATCCGACTTTTAAAACAACCTTTTGCCTCCAAGCTACTTCCGCTTCTGCGGAGAAAATCCCGCTTCCGCGGTCCGGTTTTTTCGGATCAATAGCCGCTTATGCGGCTTCCACTGGACCTCCCCATTTCGCTTCTGCGATCAGCCTTCCGTAGATGTGGTCCCGCTTCTGCGGAACCTTGACTGCATCTGTGGTCCACACGCCCTTGGTCAATTCCGCTTCTGCGTCTCCCTCTCCGCTACTGTGGTTCCGCATCAGCGGATCAAGGGCCGATTCTGCGATCCTGGATGCCCTCACGCTCAACCGCTTCTGCGGCTTCATCCTCGCTTCTGCGGCTTCATCCTCGCTTCTGCGGGGCCGCTTCTGCGGCTTCATCCTCGCTTCTGCGGGGCCGCTTCTGCGATCCCATTTCTTCAAAAGCGAAAATACCAGCAACCAGATCCCTTCAGCTATTCTTCAACTTCCAAATTTGATCCGTTAGCCACCCGGAATCCACCCGAGGCCCCGGGACCCCAACCAATCTCAAAACACATTACAGACTTGCTCGAGGCCTAAAATAACATCAAACAATGCTAAAATCATCAATCGACCTCCAATCCAAGCTTTATGAACTTTGAACTTTGAACTTTCCAACTTCTACTTCCGATGTTTAAACCTATCAAATCATGTCCGATTGACCTCAAATTTTGCACACAAGTCATATTTGACATTACGGACCTACTTCAACTTGCAGAATCGGATTCCAACCCCGATATCAAAAAGTCCACTTCCAGTCAAACTTCTTAGAAACATTCAAATTTCTATCTTTAGCCAAATTTCTATCTCGGAATCCCAAACGGACATCGATAACGCTGAAATGCACTCCAAGCCAAACATAAGAAATTTCTTCCAAAATGCTAACTTCCACAATAGGCGCCAAAACGCTCCCGGGTCATCCAAAACCCGATCCGGGCATATTCCCAAGTCCGATATCATCATACGAACCTGCTGGAACATTTCGATCCCAATTCCGAGGCCGTTTACTCAAAGATTCAATCCTAGTTCATTCTTTCAACTTTAAGATGCTCAAATAAGAATTTTCATTTAAATTTAACTCCGATCTTCCTGAATTTAAATTTCGACCATGCGAACAAGTCACAATACCTGAAATGAAGCTGCTTATAGACCCAGACTGCTGAACGACGTGCTAGGGCTCGAAACGACCAGTAGGGTCGTTACACTAATACTATAAGGATGCGCCGATAGGTTATGGGAGAAACTCACTATTCTCGTTATTCTACCCATCCAGGAGAAACAAAGATGTATCATAATATCAGGGAAGTATATTGGTGGGACAGAATGAAAAAGGATATAATGGATTTTTTGCTCAGTGCCCTAACTGTCAGCATGTCAAGACTGAGCATCAAAAACTCGGTGGATTATTGCACGCTATGGAGATTCCGACTTGGAAGTGGGAAGTAATCAATATGGATTTCATTGTAGGCTTACCTCGTAGCCAGCGTAAGTTCGATTCTTTATGGGTGATTGTTGATAAGCTTACAAAATCAGCCCATTTTCTGCCCGTTAGGACTACATATTCCATAGAGGATTATGCAAGGCTTTATATTAAGGAGATAGTACAACTATATGGTATCCCTATATCTATTATCTCGGATAGAGGAGCTCAATTTACAGCTAAGCTCTAGAGGTCCTTCCAAAAAGGAGTGGGGACTTAGGTAAGTCTTAGTACAACATTTCATCCCCAGACAGACGGACAAGCTGAGCGTACTATTCAGGCACTTGAAGATATGTTACAGGCTTGTGTGACAGACTTCAAGGGTAGCTGGGATGATCATCTACCGCTTAGATAGTTCCATACGAATCTCTTTACGGATGGAAGTGTAGGTCGCCTATAGGGTAGTTCGATGTTGGAAAAACTACGTTAGGATGACCAGAATTTGTACAACAAGAAATCGAGAAAATTAAGCTTATATAGGAAAGGTTATTAGCAGTTGTCACGATCAGGATTTCTCCCCCTCGGGAGTCGTGATGGCGCCTACTAATACGAGATAGGCAATCCAATTGATAGCACAATTTACCTTTTTACTCATTTTATATTCATGAACAATTTCGAAGTAATAACATTTAAACAGCAAAATTTAACATAAGTGGAAGAAAAATAATAAGCTATCTGAACCTGAATATCTAATACAACTGTTTGAATTTGACTACCCAGAATTGGTGTCACAGTTTCATAGGGGGTCTAAGAGCACTACAAATAAAGGTCTGAAAGAAATAAATACAACACTACTCTAGAAATGCATGAAAGAAACGAGGATAGTAAATGGAAGGAGACGCCAAGGCATACGGACGCCTACAGGACTACCGCGGGTCGCCTGATGATCAAGAATCTGCAATCTCACTGTGATCCGAAGTCCACAACACTGGGGTCTGCACAAAAGAGAGCAGAGTGTAGTATCAGCACAACTGACCCCATGTGCTGGTAAGTGTCTAGCCTAACCTCGGTGAGGTAGTGACAAGGCTAGGACCAGACTACCAAATAACCTGTGCAGTATATAATGTACGTTAGAAAATAAAACAAAAATAGACAAGTAAGGATGGGAGGGGATACATGTTATGGGGGTATACACGTATTAACAGTAAATCGAGAGTAACAGTCTAAGGGCAGCTTAGCATTCACAGCAAAACAAAAGAAACTAATATCCAAGCTAATAACACTTGTATTAATCAGTGTTGTGGTGCGCAACCCGATCCCAATATATCATTGTTGCGGCATGCAACCCGATCCATATCATTTATCATTGTTGCGACGTGCAACCCGATCCACATATATCGTTGATACGGCGTGCAACCCGATCCATATCATTTATCATTGTTGCGAAATGCATCCCGATCCACATATATCATTGTTTCAGCGTGCATCCCGATTTATATCATTTATCATTATTACGGTGTGCAACCTGATCCACATATATCATTGTTGCGGCGTGCAACCCGATCCACATATAGTATTATTGCGGCGTGCAACCCGATCCGAATATAATATTTATAATTATAACGAGAGTCTAGACAAGGGATGAATGAGTTCTACACTATCCAGGCAAGGGATTCGATATTATAAGTAATTTCGTCCCGGCAAGGGAGAAACAGCTATAACCCAACTTGTTACAACATCTAACTACCTCAACTATAATCAAACTTGTTACAACTTCTAACTACCTCAACTATAACAAAACTTGTTCCAACATCTAACTACCTTAGCTATATCCAAAATTGTTCCAACACCTAACATAAGGAATCATCAATCTAAGCATCCTTAATATTAATTAAGAACAGAATGCAAGGGAACCACAACTCAACAATAGCTCGGCAAGGGGGCAACATAATGATCTCTTCTCTTCCTCACTTTTATTTCACAATCCACTTCACAACTCGAGTCAATGATCTAGAGGTTCACTTATCACTTATACTTTCATAATCTGTTATACAACTTGAGCCAACTCTCCTCAATGTTCATAGGTTACAATTCTTTCCACAAACTTTGCACAATAATAGAAACCTTCATCAAGGCATGAATAACACAACGAAGTCATGAAAATCAAAATATAAGACTCACGGTCATGCTCGGCACAAACGTATAGATACTCGTCACCATGAATATACGTCATACTAAACAAGAAACAAATAGCAAATAGGACACAACTCCTAATCCCTCAAGCTAAGGTTAGACTAAACACTTACCTCGAACTTCCACGGCCAGCCCAAGCCTCAAACACCGCTTTCCCTTTCAAATTTGGCTCCAAATCAATAGCATTTATACATAATCGACTTAATAACATCAATAAATGCTTTCCAATACTTAATTATAGATTTCTAATCATTCTTCCCAAAAAGTTAAAAATTGACCCCGGGCCCGCTTGGTCGAAACACGAGGTTCGGACCAAAACCCGACCACCCATTCACCCACGAGCCCGAATATATAATTTGTTTTGAAATCCGACCCCAAAACGAGGTCAAATTCCCAAATAATCAAAAAACCCTAATTCTACCCAAATCCCTAATTTTCTACCTTTAATCTCATGTTTTAGGCCTAGAAATCTAGTGTGTTGATAAAAACAGAATAAAACAAGTCAAAGATTACTTACCCAAGATGTTATGGTGAAGGAGTTCTTCAAAAATCGCCCAAGAGGTGAGGAGAAGATGAAGTTTGTGAAAAATAGTGAAAATCTCGTATGGCATTCTATTTTGGAAACTGAAAATAACTGAGCATAAGTGGTCGTTCGCGTTCGCGACAGGCTCATCACGTTCGCGATGAGTCAAGCATGGGAGACCTTTGCATTCGTGTAAGTGGGCTCGCATTCGTGGAGCACTAACTACTCGAGCCTTAGCATTCGCGTCTAGGTGGCCGCGTTCGCGTAGGTTCAATACCCCTCCCCCTGCCCAGGCTCACAAGCCATCACATTCGTGCGTGTTGTGTCGCGTTCGCAGAGGGTATCCCTCCTTAGCCTCGTGTTCGCAACTCCAGGTTCGTGTTGAAGAAGAAGTTTGGCACCTGGGAGATTTGCCTTATGCGTTAGCGAGTGGGCCCATGCGAATGTGAAGAAGAAAATCCCTGGGCACTGAACAACAAAACCTGTAACTTTTTATAAGTCAAAATCTTCCGAAACACACCCGAGCCCTCGGGGGCTCCAAACCAAACATACGTACTAGCTCAAAAACACCATATGAACTTATCCGTGCGATCAAATCGCCAAAATAACATCATTAACATCGAATTAAACCTCATAATCAATGAGTTATTTCAAACTCTTTAAAACATCAAATTTTGCAATTAAGGTCCAAATCACATCAAACAGATTCTACTTCTTACCAAACTTCACAGAATTATCTTAAACCACATATAAGACCTGTACCGTGCGCCGGAACCAAAATGCGGGCACGATACCGACATGTTCTAATCAAAATTCATTTCCAATTCCTTTAAATAATTTCAGAAAACAATTTTCTTTAAAAATACATTTTTCGGGCTTGGGACCTCGAAATTTGATTCCGGGCATACGCCCAAGTCCCATATTTTCCTACGGACCCTCTGGAACCGTCACATCATGGTTCCGGGTCCGTTTACCCAAAACATTGACCGAAGTCAAATTAATTTATTTTATAGTCAAAATTTATCATTTTTCACAGATTTTCTCATTTAAGCTTTCCAGCTATGCATCTGGACTACGTACGCAAATTGAGGCGATGCTTAGAGAGGTTTTTTTTAAGGCCTTGAAATACATAATTCAATTTAAAAGTAAGTGATGACCTTTTGGTTCATCACATTCTCCACCTATAAAACAACCGTACGTCCTCGAACGGACAGAAGAAGGAAGTACCTGAGTCGGGAAAAAGATGGGGATAACAGTTCCGCATATCGGACTCGGACTCCCAGGTTGATACCTCAGGAGGATGACCTCTCCACTGAACATGAACAAAAGTAAAACTCTTCGATCTCAACTGACGAACATGTCGGTCTAGAATGGCTACCGGCTCCTCCTCATAAGACAAGCCCTTGTCTAACTGGACAGTGTTGAAATCTAACACGTGGGATGGATCGCCGTGACACTTCTGAAGCATGGACACATGAAACACTAGCTGCACAGGTGATAATCTCGACGGCAATGCAAGTCTATAAAGCACCTCTCTCACTCGATAAAGAATCTCAAACGGACCAATAAACCTTGGGCTAAGCTTGCCCGTCTTCCCAAATCTCATCACGCCCTTCATAGGCGATAGTCGAAGCAATACCCGCTCACCGACCATGAAAGCCAAATCTCGAACCCTACGGTCGGCATAACTCTTTTGCCTGGACTGAGCTGTACGAAGCGTATCCTGAATGATCCTTACCTTGTCCAAGGCATCCTGAACCAGATCCGTACCTAACAACCGAGCCTCTCCTAGCTCAAACAATCCAATTGGAGACCGATACCACCTACCATAAAAAGCCTCATAAGGAGCCATCTGGATACTCGACTAGTGGCTGTTGTTGTAGGCAAACTCCGCTAAAGGCAAAAAATGATCCCACGAGCCTCCAAAGTCAATGACACAAGCTCGGAGCATATCCACCAAAATCTGAATAGTCCGCTTGGACTGCCCGTCTATCTGAGGATGAAATGATGTGCTCAACTCAACCTGCGTGCCCAACTCTCGCTGAACTGCTCTCCAGAAACATGAGTTCAACTGTATACCTCGATCCGAAATGATAGACATGAGAACACTATAAAGGCGAACCCAGATATAGATCTCAGCTAACCTCCCAGAGGAGTAGGAGACTACCACGGGAATTAAATGCATTGACTTGGTCAGCCTATAAACAATGACCCATACTGCGTCGAACTTCCTTCGAGTTTGCTAGAGTCCAACAACAAAATCCATAGTGATACGCTCCCACTTCCACTTGGGAAGCTAAATCCTCTGAAATGAACTACTAGGCCTCTAATGCTTGTACTTAACCTGCTAACAATTCTAACACCAAACCACATATCTAACGATATCCTTCTTCATTCTCTGGCACCAATAATGCTTCCGCAAATCCTAATACATATTCGTGGCGCCCAGATAAATAGAATATCGGGATCTATGGCCCTCCTCTAAATTCAACTCTCAAAGTCCATCCACATTAGGAACACAATCTCGATCCTGCAAATCTCGAAACTCCATCATCACCTAAGGTAACCTGCTTGACACCTCCGTGTTGCACCGTGTCTCTAAGGACACAAAAATGGGTATCATCATACTATCGATCTTGGATATGCTCCAATAATGAAGAACAAGCAACTGTGCAAGCTAACATATGGCTGGGCTCAGAAACATCCAACCTCACGAACTGATTGGCCAAAGCCTGAACAACCAAAGCAAGCGGTCTCTCACCGATCGGAATATAAGCGAGACTGCCTATACTGGCTTACTTCTTACTCAAAGCATCGGCCACCACATTGGCCTTTTCTAGGTGATATAAGATGGTGATATCATAGTCTTTCAACAACTCCAACCACCTCCTCAGCCTCAAATTCAACTCCTTTTACTTGAACAAATACTGAAGACTCTTGTGATCCGTGTACACCTCACATGCCACGCCATACAGATAATGCCTCCAAATCTTCAATGCATGAACAATTACTCCCAACTCAAAATCATGAACCAGATAGTTCTTCTCATGAATCTTCAACTGCCGCGAAGCATAGGCAATGACCTTTCCATCCTGCATCAACACTGCACCAAGACCAATACGAGAAGCATCACAATAAACCATATAAGGCCCTGAACTTGTGGGCAAAACCAACACCGGTGCCGTAGTCAAAGCTATCTTGAGATTCTAAAAGCTCACCTCGCACTCATCCGACCATCTGAACTAGGTACCGTCTGGGTCAACCTGGTCATTCGGGCTGTGATAGATGAGAACCCCTCTACAAACCGATGATAGTAGCCTACCAATCCCGAGAAACTCCGAATCTCTGTAGATGATACGGGTCTAGGCCAGTTCTTGACTGCCTCAATCTTCTTCGAATCAACCTGAATACCCTCTTCTAAAACAAAATGACCCAAAAATATAACTGAAGCCAAACAGAACTCACACTACAACAACTTAACATATAACTGACTATCCCTCAAGGTCTTAAGAACCACTCTAAGATGCTGCTCATGCTCCTCCCGACTGCGGGAATAAATAAGGTCTGAACACTCGATTCATCAAATCCATAAATGCTGCTGGGGCATTTGTCAACCTGAATGACATTACCAAGAACTCATAAATGCCCGTACCGAGTGCGAAAAGCTATCTTAGGGACATCGGTGCCCTAATCCTCAACTGATAGTGGCCAGATCTCACGTCAATCTTCAAAAATACTTGGGCACCCTGAAGCTGCTCAAACAAATCATCATTCCTCAGCAATGGATACTTATTATTGATTGTAACCTTGTTCAACTGCCGGTAATCAATACACATTCTCGTCGGCCCGTTCTTTTTTTAAAAAAACAACACCGGCGCACCCCAGGGTGAAACACTCGGCCTAATCAAACCCTTCTCAAGTAGGTATTGCTTTGCTCTTTCAACTCTTTCAACTCGGGCGTGTCCATACGATACGACGGGATAGAAATAAGCTGAGTGCATGGAGCCTAATCAATGCAAAATTCAATAGCCCTATCGGGTGGCATACCCGGTAGGCCTGAAAGGAATATCTAAGGAAAATCATGAACAACGGGCACAGAATCAATAGAAGGAACCTCAGGACTCCCTCTCCACTATAAACAAGGTAATCCCGGTAAGGCTAAGGTCACAGTCTTGGCATGACAGTCTAAGATAGCATGGTGAGGTGATAACCAATCCATCCCCAATATGATATCGAAATCACCATGTCCAGAAAAAGAAAATCTACACGAGTCTCAAGACCCTAAATCACAACTATACATGACTGATGGACACGATCTACCATAACAAAATCACCCACCGATATAGACACATATACAGGAGCACCCAAAGAACCACTAGGCATGACCAGATGCAGCGCAAAATAAACCAAATCTTCTCTGCTACAACCTAGAACAATACCTGCACCTCCACCTCTAATACCTCTGCCTCCACCTCTAGCATCTCTACCTCCACCTCTAATACCGCTACCTCCACCTCTAGCAAACTGAGTGGGTTGGACAAGTCCCTCAATAAACCTCCTCTCTCTCTCTCTCAGTGGGAAGTATGATAAGAGTATGAGTCGATAAATTTGATCTCGTACTGAGTAACAATGATAGAACCCTGCTGAAGATGCTTGAACTATCTCTGATAGGCCTCTCTCTAAGTGATGGGGAGAAACTCCTCCAGAAATAGCTGAGTAAGTTTCTCCCAAGTCAAAGATGGCAATTCGGCTGGTCTAGCCAAACAGTAATCCCTCCACCAAGTCTTGGCGGATCCAGACAAGCGAAAAGTGGCAAAATTGACCCCATTGGTCTCAACTATCCCCATCTTCCTGAGAACCTCGTGACAGCTGTCTAGAAAACCCTAGGGATGCTCAGAAGATGCACCGCCAAAAGCAGTAGTGAAGAGCTTGGTGAAACCTATCCAACCTCCACAAAGACTCCGAAGACGTAGCTGAAATATCACTAGTCTGAGCTTCTGTTCAGCTGAAAAAGCAGTACGTGACCTCGCCACACGGGGAAGGACAAAAGTAGGGGTTTCAATTTAGCACTAAGAGAACAAAATCGCATGATAGGAAAGAATGAATGTGAAGTTTTTTTTCTTAACTCTGTAGCCTCTAGGGATAAATACAGACATCTCTGTACCGATCCCTCAGACTCTACTAAGCTTGTTTGTGAACTGTGAGACCCATGTAACCTAGAGCTCTGATACCAACTTGTCACGATCCAGATTTACCACCCTCAGGATTCGTGATGGCGCGTACTAGTACGAGATAGGCAAGCCAATTATTAGCAAAATTTATTTTTACACATTTTATATTCATTAACAATTTCAAAGTAATAACATTTAAACAACGAAATTTAACATAAGCGGAAGAAAAACAATAAGCGATCTGAACATGAATATCTAATACAACAGTTTGAATTTTGACTACCTAAAACTGGTGTCACAGTTTCACAGACGGTCTAAGAGGACTACAAATAAAGGTTTGAAAGAAACAAATACAACATTGTCTCTAGAAATGCATGAGAGAAACATGGATAGTAGATGGAAGGAGACGCTAAGTCTGGCGGATGCCTACAGGACTGCCTCGAATCGCTTGATGATTAATAATTAGCAATCTCACTGCAGTCTGAAGTCCACAACAGTGGGGTCCGCACAAAAAAGTGCGGAGTGTAGTATCAGCACAACCAACCCCATGTACTGGTAAGTGTCTAGCCTAACCTCGGGGAGGTAGTGACGAGGCTAGGACTAGACTACCAAATAAACTTGTGCATTATATAATGTACGTCGAAAAATAAAATAGAAATACACAAGTAAGGATGGCAGGGGATACATGCTATAGGGGTATACCAGTATTAACAGTAAATCGAGAGTAATTGTCTGAGGGCGGCTTAGCATTCACAGCAAAACAAAAGAAACTAATATCTAAGCTAATCACACTTGTATTAATAATTGTTGTGGAGCGCAACCCGATCCCAATATATAACAACACTGTTACGATGTGCAACCCGATCCATATCATTTATCATTGTTGTGGCGTGTAACCCGATCCGCATATATCATTATTGCGACGTGCAACCCAATCCATATCATTTATCATTGTTACGGCATGCAACCGATCCACATATATCATTATTGTGGCGTGCAACCCGATCCATATCATTTATTATTATTGCGGCGTGCAACCCGATCCACATATATCATTGTTGCGTCGTGCAACCTGATCCTTATCATTTATCATTGTTGCGGCATGCAACCCGATCCACATATATCGTTGTTGCGGCGTGCAACCTAATCCACATATAGTATTATTGCAGTGTGCAACCCGATCCACATATAATATTTACAATTATAACGATAGTCCAGACAAGGGATCAATAAGGTCTACACTATCCCAGAAAGGATTCAACAACATAAATAATTTCATCTCAGTAAGGGAGAAACTGCTATAACCAAACTTGTTACAACATCTAACTACCTCAACTATAATCAAATTTGTTACAACTTCTAACTACCTTAGCTATAACCAAACTTGTTCCAACATCTAACTACCTTAGCTATATCCAAACTTGTTCCAACACTTAACACAAGGAATGAACAACCTAAGCATCTGTAATATTAATTAAGAACACAATGCAAGGGAACCACAACTCAACAATAGCCCGGCAAGGGGGCAACATAATGATCTCTTCTCTTCCTCACCTTTACTTCACAATCCACTTCACAACTCGAGCCAATGCTCTAGAGGTTCACTTATCACTTATACTTTCACAATTCATTATAAAACTTGAGCCAACGCTCCTCAATGTTCTGTAACGCCCCGAACCCGAGGGACATGACCGGTGCTCGACCGGGTAGCCCCGGTCAGGCGGACCTAGGTGCCTCTCCTACCCCATGTGTTGCCCTGCATTTTTCATTACCTACTAGCCAAGAGAAGTAACCATTTACAATCAAAACACCTTTTTATTACAAAAGATACATATGGTACATGATTCATAGCATTATTTACACTTTACATAGCCCAACGTTCAAGATACATATTACATAAGTTCATGACCCACGTTTCCTATCTACGGAGCCTCTAAACATGAAAAAGGGATGATAATAACTTGCCAGTAACAAGGCTCTGGCTATACCTTATACAAATATCAAAATAATATCCCAAAACAGAAGTGGCATGAGCCACGCCGGGCCCCGAAAGGAAAGGGGCTCACCAATTCAGCTGGCGGGAAAGGATGAAGAGCTACGGTCGGTGGACTGGAGTACCTGCTCCTACAATCATAACACGAATGTAGCGCCCCCAGCAAAAGGGACGTCAGTACACTCGAATTGTACTGGTATGTATGAACAAACTTGCTCCAAGTAAACTCAAGCCATATACACGTAGGTAACAATAATAGAAACAACAATCAAATGCACAAGGAAAGGAACAATCAAGCCAAACAAGTTTTCAATTTCTCATGTTTCCCACTTCCACAATTCCACGTCAATTATTTCACAATTTGCTTAAATGTTTATTTCAATAGTGATTTCGATCACTTTCCACCCTTATTACCTCGGCCACCCTTATCAACATAACCCGTACCTTATAACTGCTTGTTGCGGCGCACAACCCGATCCCACCGTATAGTCACAATTCGCCAATCAACGCAACAACAATCAACAATTCACAAAGATCAAAAACAACACATCTTAAGAAATAACATCAACAATTTACAAGTATTTCCATAGCCATCAATACTATTTTCCGTCATATCCAACAACTCACATGTGTTTTACATCACAACGACAATTGCCCACAATAAGCCATAGATGTGGTTATCACAGTTATTCCAGTTGCATCATTTGCGATTTTCTTT
>MU704563.1:165931-238240 GCA_026770625.1 Nicotiana glauca
AGGTTGCACAGAACATGCATGTGTATTTAAACATCAATTTTCAAGAATCAATTCATGAGAATCCCCCCTTTTATTTAAATTTGAAAATCAATGAAAAAGGGTTGGGGATTTTACCTGCAAGAGTGGAGATGAAGACAAGTAGTTGAAATTTTTCTCCGGGCTTGGATGACTTTGGAAAATCAATTGATGAGGATGAGACTTTCTCTCTCAAGAACCCTCTCTCCCTTCCCTCTAGTTTTATCCAAAAAATGTGTAAAAATGAAGGGTTGGGGTGTTTTATTGAAGAAGAGATCGGGTTGAAAAATTAGAAAATCTGGAGTCGAGTCGGGTCTGCGGTCGCACTCTGCGATCGCAGATTGGAAATGCGGTCCGCATAATGGACTGCAGAAGTGCTCCTAAAATCTGACTTCTCTACCTGGGTTAGCGACAGAAATGCGGTCCGCATTCCTATTCTGTGGTCGTATAATGCACCGCATAATTGGCCTTCACAATTCCTTGAGGAATTTATGCGATGATTATGCGATCCGCATATTGATTATGCGATCGCATAATAGACCGCATTTTCAACTTCAATTTCGACTAACTCTCTGGTTAACTTTGCGGTAGAAATGCGGTCAGCATACCTGATCTGCGATCGCATTCTGGACCACATAATGGCAATTTTCTGGAAAAATTTTGATTCTTGATTTTTAAGAGCTTGGATCATTACCAAGTTCCGATTCCTAACACATATTCGGAACTTGGCACTATGAGCTACTAGTTTTTTAGCACAAAGTTTTTTTTACGGGGCCTTACATGTTCATAGGTCATAATTATTTCCACAAACTTTACTCAACAATAGAAACCTTCACCAAGGCATGAATAACATGTTCATAGGTCATAATTATTTCCACAAACTTTACTCAACAATAGAAACCTTCACCAAGTCATGAAAATCATAAAATAAGACTCACGGTCATGCTCGACACCAACATATAGATACTCGTCACCATGCCTATACGTCGTACTCAACATGAAACATATAGCAAATAGGACACAACTCCTAATCTGTCAAGCTAAGGTTAGACCAAACACATGCCTCGAACTTCCACGGCCAGCTCAAGTCTCAAACACCGCTTTTCCTTTCGAATTTGGCTCTAAATCAATCGCATCTATACATAATCGACTGAATAGCATCAATAAATGCTAAACAATCCAATTCCAATACTTAATTATAGCTTTCTAATCATTTTTTCCAAAAAGTTAAAAATTGACCCCGGGCCCTATTAGTCGAAACACGAGGTTTGAACCAAAACCCAATCACCCATTCACCCACGAGCCCAAATATATAATTTATTTTGAAATCCGACCCCAAAATGAGGTCAAATTTCCAAATAATAAAAAAGCCCTAACTCTACCCAAATCCCTAATTTTCTACCCTTAATCTCATGTTTTAGGCCTAGAAATCTAGTGAATGTTAATAAAAATGGAAGAAAACAAGTCAAAGATTACTTACCCAAGAGGTTACGGTGAATAAGTTCTTCAAAAATCGGCCAAGAGGTGAGGAGAAGATGAAGTTTGTGAAAAATCGGCCACCACATTGGCCTTTTCCGGGTGATATAAGATAGTGATATCATAGTATTTCAACAACTCCAACCACCTCCTCTACCTCAAATTTAACTCCTTTTGCTTGAACAAATACTGATCACGCTTGTGATCCATGAACAACTCATATGCCACGCCATACAAATAATGCCTCCAAATCTTCAATGTGTGAACAACGGCTGCCAACTCCAAATCATGAACTAGATAGTTCTTCACATGAATCTTCAACTGTCGCAAAGCATAGGCAATGACCTTGCCATCCTGCATCAACACTACACCAAGCCCAATACAAGAAGCATCATAATAAACCATGTAAGGCCCTAAACCTGTGGGCAAAACCAACACCCGGTACCGTAGTCAGAGCTATCCTGAGCTTCTAAAAGCTCACCTCAGACTCATCTGACCATCTGAACTAGGCACCCTTTTAGGTTAACCTAGTCATCGGGGCTGCGATAGATGAGAATCCCTCCACGAACCGACAATAGTAGCCTGCCTATCCCGAGAAACTCCGAATTTGTATAGTTGATATGGGTCTAGGCCAGTTCTTGACTACCTCAATCTTCTTCTGATCAACCTGAATACCCCCTGCTGATTACAACATGACCCAAAAATGCAACTGAACTCAACCAGAACTCATACTATGAGAACTTAGCATATAATTGACTATCCCTCAAGGTCTGAAGAACCACTCTAAGATGCTGATCGTGCTCCTCCCGGCTGCGGGAATAAATCAGAATATCATCAATGAAGACTATAATGAACGAATCCAAATAAGTCCTGAACACTCGGTTCATCAAATCCATAAAATTTGCTAGGGCATTTGTCAACCCGAATGACATCACCAAGAACTCATAATGCTCGTACTGAGTGAGGAAATTTTTCTTAGGGACATCGGATGCCCTAATCCTCAACTGATAGTAGCTAGATCTCAAGTTAATCTTAAAAAATACTTTGGCACCCTGAAGCTGATTAAACAAATCATCTTTCCTCGGCAATGGATACTTATTCTTGATTGTAACCTTGTTTAACTGTCGGTAATCAATACACATTCTCATCGGCACGTCACTCTTTTTAACAAACAACACCGGCGCACCCAAGGGCGAAACACTTGGCATAATAAAACCCTTCTCAAGAAGGTCTTACACTGCTCCTTCAACTCTTTCAACTCTGGCGGGGACATATGATACGGCGGGATAGAAATAAGCTAAGTGCACGAAGCCAAATCAATGCAAATGTCAATAACCCTATCAGGTAGCATACCCGGCAGGTCTGAAGGGAATACCTCAGGAAACTCATAAACAACGGGCACAAAATCTATAGAGGGAACCTCAGCACTAGAAACACGAATATATGCCAAATAGGCCAAACACCCCTTCTCGACCATATGCCGAGCCTTCGTATAAGAGATACCACTACGGGTAGAACAACTAAGAGTCCCTCTCCACTCTAAACGCTGTAAACCTAGTAAGGCTAAGGTCACAGTCTTGGCATGACAGTCCAAGATAGCTTGGTGGGGTGATAACCAAGCCATCCCCAATATGATATCAACACCACTATGTCTAGAAGAAGAAAATCTACACGAGTCTCAAGACCCCCAATCATAAATATACACGAACTATGGACATGATCTACCACAACAAAATCACCCACTGATGTAGACACATATACAGGAGCACCCAAAGAACCACTAGGCATGACCAGATGCGGCGCAAAATAAACCGAAGTTTCTCTGCTACAACCCAGAACAGTACCTGTACCTCCGCCTCTAATACCTCTACCTCCACCTCTAGCATCTCTACCTCCACCTCTAATATCGCTACCTCCACATCTAGCAAACTGAGCGGGCTGGATGAGTCCCTCAATGAACTTTCTTACTCTCTCTCTCAGTGGGAAATATGATAAGAGCATGATGAGCCAAGTCGATGAATCTAATCTCGTATTGAGTAATAGTCATATAACCCTGTTGGAGATGCTCAAACTACCTCCGATAGGCCTCTCTCTGAGTGATGGGGAGAAACTCCTTCATAAATAGCTGAGTAAGTTGCTCCCAAGTCAAAGCTGGCGATCGGACTGGTCTAGCCAAATAGTAATCCCTCCACCGAGTCTTGGCAGATTCAGACAAGTGAAAAGTGGCAAAATCGACCCCATTGGTCTCAATTATCCCCGTGTTCCTGAGAACCTCATGGTAGCTGTCTAGAAAATCCTAGGGATCCTTAGAATATGCACCGCTAAAAGCAGTAGTGAAGAGCTTAGTGAAACTTATCCAACCTCCACAAAGCCTACGAAGATGTAGCTAACCTATCACCGGTCTGAGCTTCTGTTCAGTTGAAGAAGCGGTACGTGACCTCGCCACACGCGGAAGGACAAGAGTAGGGGTTTCAATTTAGCACTGAGAGAACAAAATTGCACGACAGGAAAGAATGAATATGAAGTGTTTTTTTCCTAACTCTGTAGCCTTTGGGGGATAAATACAGACGTCTCTGTACCAATCCCTCAGACTCTACTAAGCTTTTCTGTGAACTGTGAGACCCATGTAACCTAGAGCTCTCATACTAACTTGTCACGACCCAGATTTGCCACTCTTGAGAGTCGTGATGGTGCCAACTAATACGAGCTAGGCAAGCCAATTATTAGCATAATTTACCTTTTTACTCATTTCATATTCATTAACAATTTCGAAGTAATAACATTTAAACAGCAGAATTTAACATAAGAAGAAGAAAAACAATAAGATATCTGAACATGAATATCTAATACAACTGTTTGAATTTCGACTACCCAGAACTGGTGTCACAGTTTCACAAACGGTCTAAGAGTACTACAAATAATGGTCTGAAATAAATACATACAACACTGTCTCTAAAAATGCATGAAAGAAACATGGATAGTAGATGGAAGGAGACACCAAGGTCTGCAGATGCATATAGGACTTTCTCGGGTCACCTGATGATCAAGAATCAACAATCTCACTGCGGTCCGAAGTCCACAACACTGGGGTCTACAAAAATGAGTGCAGAGTGTAGTATCAGCAAAACTGACCCCATGTGTTGGTAAGTGTCTAGCCTAACCTTTGCGAGGTAGTGATGAGGCTAGGACCAGACTAGCAAATAAACATGTGTTGTATATAATGTACGTCATAAGAAAACAGAAATAGACAAGTAAGGATGGGAGGGGATACATGCTATAGTGGTATACAAGTATTAACAGTAAATCGAGAGTAACAGTCTAAGGGTAGCTTAGCACTCACAGCAAAAAAAAGAAACTAATATCCAAGCTAATCACACTTGTATTAACCATTGTTGCAGTGCGCAACCCGATCCCAATATATAACAACATTGCTGCAGCGTGCAACCCGTTCCATATCATTTATCATTGTTGCGGTGTGCAACCCGATCCAAATATATCATTATTGTGTCATGCAACCCAATCCACATCATTTATCATTGTTGCGGCGTGCAACCATATATATCATTGTTGCGGCGTGCAACCCGATCCATATCATTTATCATTGTTGCAGCATGCAACCCAATCCATATATATAATAACATTGTTGCGGCATGCAACCCGATCCATATCATTTATCATTGTTGCATCGTGCAAACCGATCTACACATATCATTGTTGCGGTGTGCAACCCGATCCACATATAGTATTATTGCAGCGCGGAACCCGATCCATATATAATATTTACAATTATAACGAGAGTCCCGACAAGGGATGAATAAGGTTTACACTATCCCTGCAAGGGATTCGATAGCATAAGTAATTGCATCCCCAGAAAGGAGAAACAACTATAACCAAACTTGTTACAACATCTAACTAACTCAACTATAATCAAACTTGTTACAACTTCTAACTACCTCAGTTATAACCAAACTTGTTCCAACATCTAACTACCTTAGCTATATCCAAACTTGTTCCAACAACTAACACAAGGAATCATCAACCTAAGCATTCGTAATATTAATTAAGAATACAATGCAAAGGAACCACAACTCTACAATAGCCCGGCAAGGGGGCAACATAATTGTCACACCTCCTTTTTGCGATACCGCACCCCGCGAAGGGTGTGATAAAGGGAGTTTTTCCAATTAAAGGACAATTGAAATGGGATTTATTTATTTAATTCAGAGTTGCCACTTGGGATATTTGTGGTGTCCCAAGTCACCGATTTGAATCCCGAATCGAGGAAAAAAATTGACTCTGTATTACAGTCCGCGAATCAAAAATTCGGATAAGGAGTTATGTTAACCCGGGAGAAGGTGTTAGGCATTCCCGAGTTCCGTGGTTCTAGCACGGTTGCTAAACTGTTGTGTTTGATTTTATCTGATTTTAATATATGCTAGCTTATGTGCCTTTTACTCGTAAACCACTTTTAGTTTGATTTTTTATAAGAATTGCAACGTCGTGAATATGCGTCTCGAACCACGTCGCACCAGTGCACCCGTAGTTGTGAACACATTTTGACTGCGTTAAGATTTGGATTTGGGTCACATAAATGTGCACCCGTAGTTAGGAAAGTAATATTATTAAAATACGCTCCTAAAGCAACTACACGTTTGTTATCTTTGTGAAAGATCGTGAAATTCACTAAACAGTCCTCCCGAATTCTAAGTATTTTTATTTAGCATTTATTGAGGGCCCCTCCTTTTATTTGGCAAGGCTCGTCCCATCATTTTTATTAAAATTTCAAACTTAAAGTGACTATGGTTTGCTATTTATTTATCTCTAGACTAAAAGAAGAAAAGAAAACCATAACTAATTTTATCATGTGGAAGAAAGCCATAGCCTATCATTTGGGTATTATTAACCCAACTTCTATTTATTCTCAGGCCCAAACGGCCCAGATTGTGTGATCCAATCACCTCAACCGGTCGGTCTTTAGGGAAAGAGGTCATGGGATCGATTCCTTGATCTGGCCAAACCATGAATTGTCTTAAACTAGAATCAAGCGTCCAAAGATTGGGTTGTCAGCAGCCTTATCTATTAAGGCCCAATAATAAGCAAATTAGATTTACTACTCTCGTTTCAAATTATTCCACATATGTTCAACAGTAGACTAGTACTCAAAACAAATCAGTATTTCAAATTAGTTGAATTATGGAGTTGAATCAAATGCTACACAGACCTTTTTTGAACTTGTTCTTTTTACGATGATTGGAACAAATCAATAGTTTAAAAAGCTATCATTTAAACTAACATTAACAACTAACAACTCAAACTTTAATTATCATTAAACATTTCCAGTACTCCAAATCCATTAGAAACAATTGAGATCATTTTTGAAAAACCAATATGAGATTATTTAAACTAATTACGGATTTTAGATCCATGTATTATTACTTAACACTGTCTCACTATCAAAGTTTTGATAGTTACAACAGTTATTACAAAGCTAAACATGAAAGCCTCAACAACTAAACAACTGCATTGCTACGTGAAATATACTGACAGCCATAACCACTGAATAATTATATTAGCATTATTTAGCTTCAGCTACAATATCTAAGTGTTAAGTGCAAAAAAGAAGACCAGATCTATAACTAATACAGTCCAGATATGGAGTCCAAATGATATAACACAGTCATTCAGAAAATAACAACAGGAGTCCCAATTTGTCTAATGCTAATCACTGCTACTGTACAACCTAATATGAAGAATAACACCTATTTATGCAATACAGGATAAAGAGGAAATAGGTAGAATAGAACGGATCTAAACACATTTTCCTTAAAAATTTTGACTCCAAAGCAAGGTTACATTGGCAGATTCAAATGTGTACCTAGAATTGAAAGTAACAAATGAGAGGAAAGTCAGCACAGAAGTACAACAACAATCAACACCACCACAGCGGAACCCTGAAACTGATTTAAACAATTATAACTATACTCAATTGAACAGTAAACCTAGCTGATACAAAGAAATCAAAAAATGCAGAGTGTTTTCTGTATTTTCAGTCTGTTTTCTCCAACTCTGAAGTGCTTTTTAGTGCTCTCAATTTCTATTTCTCTCTCAGATTGTATCCTCTGTTCTTCTCCCATCTCCCTTTCTCAACTGTCTTCTGTCCTCTTTTAAAGGGCAGAATCCATCCAGTTTTTAAATCCAATTTTTTCTTTCCAGCTTGTCTTTCCCCCTAGCACATGTATCCCCTTTTTCTTTTCTTTTTTATCATTCCCCCTCCCATGTTATTCCCTGAAGACCATTATCACCTATCCCTTTGGTTATTAAACAAACATGGATATGGGCAGCCTGAATATTAAATTCAGGCATGCCTGACAACACATGGCCTCTCCTTAATCTTAGCATTTTAATTCATTAACTAATGGATGCCAATAACAACTGGAAATAAATAACCAATTCATGACATTTGAACCGACCAGGCAATTCGATTCAAATGACAACTGACTAAACGATTCAAACATTCATGATAAATTAAAACTTCATCTAACTTGGCTTAATTCAGACAGACACAGGAGCAGAAATGAAGCAGGAGGAGAAAAAGCACGAAAACTAAACGAAAAATCTAAAAGATAACAACAATAAAAGAATTAGAATTGAAAATACCCGGAACTCAGGCGGATCAAATACGGGAAATCCCTCTTGTTCCTTTGATTTGGATTGAAGCGGACCTTAATCGTGTGTTTTCAATATGAAAGCACACGGCTAAGGTCCAATTCTCCCCAAAGATCCTTCTATGCCAGTTGAGTTTTTGGATTAAAAGAATAGGGCTCAGATTCTATGATTTAATATTCGGGACTCCGGGGGAGGATTTGAGGGAAACTATTGGTGGATTAGAGGTGAGGGGATCAGGGAGATCATGGGTGAGTATGGGGCTGTTTGGAGGTGGCGCCACCACCAGGGAATCTTAGGGCGACGCTAGGGTTCATGCCTTAGATCTGATATTCGACGCGGTAGGTTGGGATTCGAGGGATGAGGGTTGGGGATTTGGAATGGGGAGGTCGTGGGGATTCCGGGGTGTGAAAATGGGGTTGTTTGGACCATCGGAACCGCCATGAGGCGATTTTCGGTGGCGGAGGGTTGTGGTTTGCGGCGGCATTACTGGGGTTAGAGACGAAGGGGTCTGATTTGGTTTGGGGGGTTGGGTAATTGGATTTGGTATATTAAATTAGGATGATTAATGTAGGCCGTCGGATCAGTAGGAATCAACGGTCCAGATTCGATTAAGGGGGTAAAACGGGATCGTTTTGGTTTCATAGGGCTGGGTCGGTTATTAGGGTGAACAGGTCGGGTTGTGAGGGAGATTTGTGACCGTGTGATCAACAAAGATCAATGGCTTGGATGGAGACGCTTTAAACGGCGTTGTTTGGTTGGTGTTCGAGACGGCCTGGTTTGGACCGGGTGTAAGGCGCGGTTTGGGCTGGTTTTGGGCGTTTGGATGTTTGGGCTTGGGGAATTAATAAAAATGGCCCAAACTTGTTTCCTTCCTCTTTTATTTCCCTTTTCTTCCAATTAAATAAAGCTAAAAATTCTAAGTTCAACTACATAAAAATCCAAATTAATTCCTAATAACAACTATTACACACAATTAGATACCCATTAAGATAAACCATACAATTAAATACAAGAAACGCAAAAATACATATTTTGTGATTTTCCTTCTTTTGTAAAATAATTAATTATTGATTAACTAAAAATGCCTATTAAATTGTAAAAATAATTGCAACATTTTATATATATATATATATATTTTTTATTAATTTTAAAAAAATAAACACGCACACAACCAAATGCAAACCTCGACAGAAAATACCACGAAGATTTACAAAATTGCACACAATAAAACAAACAATTTTTGTTTTAATTTTGTGGGAGTAATTTCTGTGAGGCAAAAATCACATGCTCGCAGCTGCCCCTCTTTGCTCATAAAACACGAAGCGTTTTCGTGCAAAGATAAGTGAGCGGATATGAGTGATTTTTGCCCGTTTGAGTACTCCGCGTGAAGCATTTTTGAAATATTTGACAGAACCTCTACTTCAAAAGGTCTCCTACATATCCCTGGCTAAAAGGGAATCAGGTCAATGTAGTTCGGGAAGCTTTGGGAGCTGGGGCTATCGTGGAAATGTGTTTTTGCTGTTACTGCTGCTGCTACTTCTTGCCAACCTCCTTATTACACCGTGTTAAACAGAAAATAAGAAGCTAGACTAAACTAGTCTATGAATTACAAAATCTTATCTAGATCTTCAAACTTGCTCTTGTGTTTCCTCTATTGTTTCTTCTCTTCTGACTTGACTTGTTGACTTCTCTTGATTGCCGAACTTGAATTGCTTACTTCTTTCTTGTGAGCTTCAAATTATTTTCCTTCGAAACTTGAACTGCCTTCTCCTGACCATTGTTGCCTTCCTTCTGATTTCTGAACTTTGGATTTATGCTGGGGATTTTTGTTGTAATCTTCCCCTCTCCAGGCGGGCTCCTAACTTCCACAACAATTTGGAAAATAAAACGCCATTCTGTTCTTCAGGCGGGCACCTGACTTCAAACATAACTTCAAAAATAAACGCCATTCCGTTCTTCAGGATGGCACCTCACTTCAATAATAATTTAAACTTCCCCTTAAAAGATAACGTCTTTCCGTTCTTCAGGCGGGCACCCGACTTCAACAACACACTTCGAAAATAAATCACCATTCCGTTCTTCAGGCGGGCTCCTGACCTCAACAATGATTTAAAACTTCCACTTAAAAAAGATAACGTCTTTCCGTTCCTCAGACGGGCACCTGACTTCAATAATGATTTAAAACTTCCACTTAAAAAGATAACGCCTTTCCGTTCTTCAGGCGGGCACCTGACTTCAATAATGATTTAAAATTTCTACTTAAAAGATAACGCCTTTCTGTTCTTCAGGCGGGCACCTGACTTCAACAACAAACTCCGAAAATAAATCGCCATTCCGTTCTTTAGGAGAGCACCTGACTTCAACAATGATTTAACACTTCCTAAAAA
Source organism: Nicotiana glauca (assembly GCA_026770625.1). Lineage (NCBI taxonomy): Eukaryota > Viridiplantae > Streptophyta > Magnoliopsida > Solanales > Solanaceae > Nicotiana > Nicotiana glauca. The sequence goes on from MU704563.1 coordinate 176,476, forward strand.
AGATAACGCCTTTCCGTTCTTCAGGCGGGCACCTGCCTTCAACAACAAACTTCGAAAATAAATCGCCATTCCGTTCTTCAGGCGGGCTCCTGACCTCAACAATGATTTAAAATTGCATTCTATTACCATCGTCTCCATTTGCTTCCTAAACCATTTCCTTCTTCCCGAACTACCTCCTTTCAGAACTGCTTCCCTCAAAATTCGTGTTGTCTTCCCTCTTAACTGCTTGGGATAACACTGTTGGAATTATTTACCTACCTGCTCGGGGTAATACCGTTGGGGAAATATCCTTTCTTCGTTTCCTCTTTCCTAAAAACTTTTATTTTGCTCTCAAGATTGCTGGGAATTAAAATGTTATCAGTTGGGGATTACCCTGTTGAAGATATCACTGTTGGGGCATCCGTTTTCTTCTTTCCTCGTTTCAAAACTTCCTCCACAACTTGCGTTTTGTTCCTCTGAAAGATGTTGGGGATAACATTACGGGGAGTTTTCATTCCTTCAAATTGATGCTTCATTCTTCCGAAAAACTGCTGGAGATGACACTGACCTTTTGTTTTCTCCGTCCCATGTTTTATCCTTTTGTTCTGTCCGCTGGGGATACAACTTCCTTCATTAAAACTTGTTGTTTTCCTTCTTTCAACACGGCTGGGGATAACTCTGGTTCAAAGACCACTTATCCTTAAAACTTGGGTTATCTCGCTTCTCTCAAGATGGCTTTCTTTAAAACTTTGTATCGCCTTTCCGTAAACTGCTGGGGATTCCATTTCCTCCAAAACTTGTGTTATCTTCTTTTTCTTTTTTTTTCAAATGGGTATTTGCTTTCAAGAAAATTTTTTGCCCCAGTTTGATAATCTTCTTTGTGGCCACCTCTTCCCGCATCGATAACATTTCCTTTCCCTGCCTTAAATCAAAGAAAATTTTGTTAGTTTTAAAACATGGCGAGTGTTCGTACCACTCCTGTTGGGGATGGTTTTTCCCTTTCTCCTTTCCTTGATCTGCGTTCCCTAAACTTGTTGGGGAATATTGTTATTTGCTGGGGATGATATTCCTGCTGCGGGTGATTTTTCCCTTTCCTTTTCTTTGCTCTGTGTTGTCCGATCCTCTTGGTCGATAATCTGCCAAGGAGACTCCTTCTTCCCAATGATCATTATTCACAAAATTTCTCCACTATTGTTTTTCAACTTTCCTTTGTACTTCCTTTGAAATTCGAGACCAAACCATCATTTGGTCTTACAACAAATGTCTTTTCATTTAATTGCCTTATCTTGTGCCTATTCACATTTGCTTTGCACCGTTTTGGCTATTGGTAGTAAGCTCTAAAAATTCCTTCTCAAAAACAAACTACTGGAGAAAAGTTTTTTAAAACAAAGAAGTGAAAAGTGATGACTGCAAAGGATAGAAAAAGAAAGAGCCTTTCTGAACAAATGTTGGAGAAAATAAAATAAAATAAAAAATAAAAATAAAAAAAGAACTTATCTGAATGGTATAACCAATCCCAATGATTATGTCATGCATTTTTGGATTAATCAACCCAGTCTATTCGTATCAATCAATCTTTCTGACGGCCTCATATTGCTGGGGATAAACAGGCACCCAACTCTTTTCCAAATGCGGATTCTTTCCGTCGATCTTATCTTGCCGCCTCATGGTGCCCTTCGAGGGGTTTTCACTAATGAGACTCTCTCATTTCTCTCAAATCTCTCGTCGCCTTATGGTGCCTGTGAAGGTTTTCACCGTAAGACTCTCTCATTTTGCTTCTCTCTCAACTGGGGATTGGAGTGTTATCAACAAGATTCTCTCTACCGGGGTTTCCTTTGGCTATCAATTCCTTCAGCTCATGATCCTTATTTAGTCGGGGATCATTGTGCTATTCTCGGCTTTCATTTTCCTGACTCGACACCTCTCGGATACTGATCGGGAGGTCTTTTTTTTGGACATCAATATGGGTTTTTGTGTGGGGCTAAAAGAAAAGGATATCAAAAGGTTCAGAATAACTTTAATGGGTAAAAAATTACAACTCTTGGAATCACACTTTTTCCAACATTTAAAACATAACTTCTGCCCTAGTTTTCTTGCTTGGGGGATCTTTGATTTTTGCTACACTATGACCGAGCCGTGAGGTGCCTACGTATCCTTCTTGAGGAATCATGTCGAACGTAGTTCACTTGATTCCTTTACATTTCTTGTGACTTTCCTTTTGTTTCTTTTCTGCTTTGTTATATTTTTCTCTTTTTTTTCTTTTTTTTTCTTTTTTCATTAATGATTCCAAAAGAGGGGTATGAAAGAATAATCAAGGCTCAAAGGGGAAAAGCAAAGGTTAAAGTGTTTGGATAGTAGAAAAAATTGCCTCCGTCATTTCATTCTCCGATAAATGCCAAGTACAAACGAACAAAGCAAAACAACAACAATTACAATCGAAGGATCATACATAATATCTCTTGACTGCGTCAGAATTGATAGCCATATCGATGCATCTTCCCTCGATATCTGTCAGACATAGGGCACCATTGGATAACACCCTAGTCATAATAAATGGTCCTTGCCAATTCGGGGCGAACTTGCCTTTTGCCTCTATCTGATGTGGGAGTATCCGTTTCAATACCTGCTGCCCTACTTCAAATTTCCTGGGGCGCACCTTCTTATTATATGCTCTTGCCATTATCTTCTGATACAACTGGTCGTGGCATACCGCTGCCAATCTCTTTTCGTCGATCAAACTTAATTGTTCCAATCGGGTTTTGACCCACTCATCGTCATCAATTTCAGCTTCAGCGACAATTCGGAGAGATGGAATTTAAATTTCTGGTGGTATCATTGCTTCAGTTCCGTATACCAACAAATAAGGAGTTGCACCTACTGAAGTACGAACAGTAGTGCGATAACCCAACAATGCAAATGGTAACTTTTCATGCCATTGCCTAGATCCCTCTACCATCTTTCTCAATATCTTCTTTATATTTTTGTTGGCTGCCTCAACTGCTCTGTTGGCCTTGGGACGATACGGTGTAGAATTACGGTGTGTAATCTTAAATTGCTGACATACTTCTTTCATCAAGCTACTGTTAAGATTGACACCGTTATCCGTGATGATCATCTTTGGGATCCCAAATCTACAGATGATATGGGAATGAACGAAATCCACCACTGCCTTCTTAGTTACCGACTTGAAAGTTTTAGCTTCAACCCATTTGGTGAAATAGTCAATGGTTACTAAAATGAACCTATGGCCGTTGGAAGTGGCCGGTTTAATAGGTCCGATGACATTCATGCCCCATGCAACGAATGGCCAAGGTGCTGACATTATATGTAATTCTGTTGGCGGAGAATGAATCAGATCTCCATGTACCTGACACTAATGGCACTTCCGTACGAAATTGATACAATCACGCTCCATGGTGAGCCAATAATATCCTGCTCGCAGAATCTTCTTTGCTAAAACATATCCGCTCATATGGGGCCCACAGACTCCAGCATGTACCTCTGTCATCACTATCGTGGCTTGGCCAGCATCTATACATCTCAGCAATCCCAAATCTGGAGTTCTTTTGTACAACACTCCTCCACTGAGGAAATATCCATTTACCAATCGTCGAATGGCTCTCTTTTGATCTCTAGTTGCCTGCTCTGGGTATATCCCCATCCTGAGGTATTCTTTGATATCATAAAACCATGGCTCACCATCCACTTCTTCCTCTATCATGTTGCAATAGGCATGTTGATCACGAACCTGAATATGCAATGGGTCAACATGAATCTTGTCTGGGTGGTGCAGCATCGATGCTAAAGTGGCCAAAGCATCAGCAACCTCATTGTGAACCCTTGGGATGTGTCTGAACTCCACTGATCGAAATCGCTTGCTCAGATCGTGCAAGCATTGCCGATATGGTATAAGCTTTAAATCCCTTGTTTCCCATTCACCTTGAATTTGATATACCAGAAGGTCCGAGTCTCCCAAGACCAAGACGTCTTGGACATCCATGTCCGCAGCTAATCGTAAGCCCAGAATGCATGCCTCATACTCAGCCATGTTGTTGGTACAATAGAAACGTAGCTGAGTTGTAACAAGATAATGATGTCCTGTTTCAGAAATAAGTACCGCTCCTATTCCAACTCCTTTCACATTCGCAGCCCCATCGAAGAAAATCTTCCACCCTGGTTCCTCATTCAGTTCTAACTCCTCTATATGCATCACTTATTCATCTGAAAAATACGTCCTCAAAGGCTCGTATTCTTCATCAACAGGATTCTTAGCTAAGTGATCGGCCAATGCTTGGGCTTTTATGGCCGTCCTCGTCACATAGACAATATCGAACTCTGTGAGTAATATCTGCCACTTTGCCAATCTCCCTGTGGGCATAGGCTTCTGGAAAATATACTTTAATGGATCCAGACGTGAAATGAGGTAAGTAGTATATGACGACAGATAATGCTTAAACTTCTGTGCCACTCAAGTCAGGGCGCAACATGTCTTCTCAAGTTGAATGTACTTAACCTCATAGACCGTAAACTTCTTGCTGAGATAATAGATGGCTTGCTCTTTTCTTCCTGTGACATCATGTTGCCCTACTACGCAACCAAATAAATTCTCCAGTACTGTTAGATAGAGAATCAACGGTCTTCCTGGTTTAGGTGGGACCAACACAGGTGGGTTTGATAGATACCCCTTGATCTGGTTGAAGGCTTCCTGACATTCTGTCATCCATTCTATCGCAACATCTTTCTTCAGCAGCCGGAAAATGGGTTCACAAGTAGCTGTGAGTTGAGCGATGAACCTACTGATATAGTTCAACCTTCCCAACAGACTCATTACTTCTGTTTTGTTCCTCGGCGGCGGCAATTCCTGGATGGATTTGATCTTTGACGGGTCCAACTCAATACCTCGTCGACTGACGATGAATCCTAGCAGCTTTCCTGATGGAACCCCAAATGCACATTTGGACGGGTTAAGCTTAATATCGTACCTTCGAAGTCTTAGGAAAAACTTCCTTAGGTATGCTACGTGGTCTTCCTGACGCTTGGATTTGATGATCACATCGTCTACATACACCTCAATCTCTTTGTGCATCATGTCATGAAACACAGCAGTCATCGCTCTCATGTACGTTTCCCCAGCGTTCTTCAAACCAAACGGCATTACCCGGTAGCAATAATTTCCCCATGGCATGATGAAAGTTGTCTTTTCTGCGTCTTCTTCATCCATCAGGATCTGATGATATCCGGCATAACAATCTACGAAGGAACCGATCTCTCATCCGGCACAATTGTCAATCAATATATGGATGTTGGTAATGGAAAGTTATCCTTTGGGCCTGCCCTATTCAAATTGCGATAATCAACGCATACCCTGATCTTCCCATCTTTCTTCGGCACTGGTACCACATTGGCCAACCAATCAGGATATCGAGTGACCCGAATAACCTTTGCCTGCAGTTTCTTGGTTACTTCTTCTTTAATCTTTACACTCATGACTGTCTTGAACTTTCTCAATTTCTGCTTGATGGGAGGGCAGGCCGGGTCAGTGGGCAATTTGTGAACCACTAGATCTGTGCTTAAACCCGGCATGTCATCGTACGACCATGCGAAAACATCTTTGAATTCAACGAGTGCTTTGATTAGTTCCTCTTTGATGTTCAGCTCAATGTGGATGCTGACTTTAGTTTCCCTGACATTTTCTGCATCCCCTAAATTGACAGCTTCAGTGTCATTCAAATTAGGCTTAGGTTTTTCTTCGAACTGACTTAATTCTCTATTTATCTCTTCGAAGGCCTCATCTTCCTCGCATTCTGATTCATCCTCATAATCGACCTCTTGTGTAATTAATTCGGAATCATATTGATTATTTAGACTAGGTTGAAGATTCCTCATGCATGCCATATCATTAAGATCAGTGGAAAGAAAACTGTATAAAAAGGAAAAGAAATAAAATATCAGAAATAAAGGGGAACAAAAATTTCATTCATTGGAAAAAGTACAAGATACCAAGGTTTGCACACTTCAAAAACAAACTTGAAAACAAAAAATAAAACTGGATTATAACCCTGAAATAATCCCAAACAAACTTGAAGGAAAATCAAAGAAAACTACCAAGATTCCTTTCGGGTGGAGAGAGGAGTAGCCTTCCAATTATTCAGTTTTGTTCTTGGCTCTACAAATTGTACTTCAGCCTGACTAGGACCTTCTCCATCTTCTATCACATTCATATTCGTGAACATATTCTTGAACCTTCTTATAAACTCCTCATCTGGTTTGACCATAGGACCAGAAATCATCGTTGCTGGACGTCTTCTGGCTCCGGACTTAATAAAAGATCTGGAGAGACGCCGGACCGATTTCGGAAGTACCCATGCCTTCTGCTTACTCTTCTTAGCTTGTCGGATGTCTGCCGCTGTAGGTTCAAATCCCAAACCGAAAGTTCCCACATTTTCTGGTAAGGACACCGGTTGTACGATACCTTGCAGAGATGCACCCAAACCTTTACCGGGCACAAAGCCGTTTCCCAACACTTCACAGGCTACCATGACATAAGCGGAGGTTATATTGGTATTTAGAATGTATTCCCCCTCCGGAATTTTCTTGACTGATACCGCGTCACAAACTTGGTATACCCATGGACCGACGCCATCCTCTACTTCAATAAAGGGCATAACGGTGCCATGCTGGGAGCGCTGATTGTCTTCTCCATGGAACACAATCTCTTGCCGGTCCGACTCAAACTTGACCATCTGGTGCAGGGTAGACGGAACTGCCTTTGCAGCATGGATCCAAGGTCATCCTAACAGAAGTTTGTAGGAGACGACCATATCTAACACTTGGAATTCCATGGTGAATTCCACAGGCCCGATCGTCAACTCCAGCACTATATCACCGACCGATTCTTTACCCCTTCCGTCGAAACCCCGAACACAAACGTTGTTCTTGCGTACCCTGTTGATACCCACTTTCAGTTTGTCTAGTGTAGAGAGAGGACAGATGTTTGCACTGGATCCGTTGTCAACCAAAGCCCGGGTAACCACAGACTCCTCGCACTTCACCGTAAGATAAAGGGCTTTGTTGTGCTCGATACCCTCTTCAGGTAGCTCATCATCAGTGAAGGTAACCTTGTTTACCTCGAATATCCTTTTTGTGATCTTCTCCAAGTGATTGACGGAGATCTTATCGGGTACATGGGCCTCATTCAGGACTTTCATCAAGGCTTTCCGATGTTTGTCAGAATGGATCAGTAATGACAGTAAAGAGATTTGAGCCGGCGTTTTCTTAAGCTGCTCTATGATGGAATAATCATGCAACTTCATTTTCTTTAAAAACTCTTCTGCTTCCTCTTCGGTCACAGGTTTCTTTACTGTTGCTGGGTTGGCCTTCCTCAATTCTGTGGGAGCGAAACATCTTCCCGAGCGGGTTAACCCCTGTGCCTTACAAACTTCCTCCTTGACCTCTTTTCCCTTATAGGTCACTGTTACTCGGTCATAGTTCCATGGGATAGCTTTGTTGTCAGCCATTGGTAATTGAACTACGGGCTTGATGATTACAGGATCTATGCGAGCACCTTCTACAATCAGAACAGGTTTGTTTGTTGCTCCTGGCACAACCACCTTTTCCTCTCCTGGTTTCACCAATACTTTGCTCATGGACTCCTTCATCACCTTGTGCACCCCCTTCTCATTAATCGACGACTTATCGTTAATTGGTCCCTTTGACGACCTGCTTCCACTTGACCTGATCATCATTACGGTTTGGGAGGTTTTTTCATACCCCCTTCTGCCTGTACCAGTTCGATCATATTGGTCTCGTGGTGGGCTGGGAGTGGATTCCAGTTGATGTTGGGTCCTTCCGGGGTTTGCACCTCAATTCGACGAGTGTCAATAAGCTGTTGGATAACTGTTTTCAACTTCCAGCATTTTTCTGTGTCATGTCCAAGGCATCCTGAACAGTATTCACAACTCACTGAATGATCAAGATTCCTTGGGGGGGGGGAGGGGATTGGCAACTTAGCCTCGACTGGATTCAACAATCCTACCTGCTTTAACCGATGAAACAAACTGGTGTAAGACTCTCCCAAGGGAGTGAAAGTCTTTGGCTTCGGTGTTCTGTCGTTTTTGAAAGCTTGGTTCGGACGGAATCCTGTACCAGTGGGGTTTCTGTACGCTCTTGGGGTGGGTAGTTATTTTGTGGGGTTGGTGCACGCCATGGTGCCTGGACGGGAGGTTGATCATATGTTTGAGCATGGTGGACGGAGAAGTGAGGATCGGGTGTTGGATAATAATGTTGTGGGTGGCTATATGGAGTATGGAAGTAATTTTGTTGGTGGGGTTGGGGTTGATTATAGTGGGGTGCAGGGCCTCTAGATCTGAACCAAGCTCTGGACTCAACTGTTGCGACGTCTTCTTTCTATTTATTCCCGAGCACCCCTCAAGTGCCGCTCTGGATGGCTTGAGTTGTTGCTTTCAGTGCTGAATAACTCATGATTTTGTTAGACTTCAATCCTTCTTCAATCATGGCTCCCATCTTTATCACTTCATTGAACGATTTACCCACGGACGTCACTAGATGACCAAAGTAGATCGGTTCCAATGTTTGCAAAAAGTAGTCTACCATTTCGTTCTCCCTCATCGGAGGATCCATTCTTGCTGCTTGTTCCCTCCAGCGGAACCCAAATTCTCTAAAGCTCTCTGCGGGCTTCTTTTCCAGCTTTAACAATGATAGACGATCGGGGACTACTTCAAGGTTATATTGAAAGTGGCCAATGAATGCCTGCGCCAAGTCATCCCATGTAAACCATCTGCCGGGATCCTGTCTCGTGTACCATTCCAGCACAGACCCTCCCAGGCTTTGGCCGAAATAGGCTATCAACAATTTATCCTTCCCACCAGCTCCTCTCATTTTACTGCAGAAACCTCGGAGGTGGGCCACTGGGTCGCCATGTCCCTCGTACAAATAAAACTTGGGTATTTTGAACCCTGCGGGCAGCTGGACATCCGGGAAAGGGCACAAATCTTTGTAGGCAACACTGACTTGGTTGCCTAAACCGTGCATGTTCCTGAAGGATTGCTCCAGGCTTTTGACTTTTCGAATCACTTCCTCCTGTTCTGGATTCTTGAGTTGCCTTTCCGGTTCTGCCGGGTTATCCCAGTGAGGGGTGTAGGAATGCGGTTTAGGAGCCTTAAAGGTAGGCTCGGGAGAGTAGCAGTGGTTGTCAGGAACCTGCAATAGGGGCTCACTGGAGGATTTTTGTAGCGTGGCAGGTGGAGGTGCTACGAAGACAGGGGTAATGGGTGGAGGAGGGTTTTGTTTGGGTGGTGGAGCTTGGGGAGTGTAAGGGGTTTTCCCTTGATAATATTGGTAAATCGGGGCACTTGCCGACGGATCAGTGGGCGGATATTCCGGAACCTGTGCTGGTGCGAGAGTAGAAGTAGTGGGGGGGATTGGTGATGGTTTTCCCCTGGCCCAGGCGAGGTTCATCTCTGTTATCTGTTGTCTCAGCCCGTCCATTTCCTCCTTCATTGTCTACATTTCTGACTTTTCCTCTTCAACACTTTTATCTGAACTGGACATGATCTTTGGTATTGGTGCTTTTGATCATGTTTGGTAATGGTAATTGTCCAGTACGTTCTAACAAGCTAACTGCTGAAAATCTCTGGTAAGGCAACAAACTTGTTAGTTTTTTAGAGTTTAACAGATATGTTATTGCACATTGGGATGCAATGCACCTAGGCAGTTTAACCATTCCTATCATGTCTTTGCTTCTTACCACGTGCGTCATCCCGGCTTTTTATCAGTGGTGCATCTCTTTTATTTTTATTTTTATTTTTATTTTTCATTTTTTTTATTTTTCATTTTTTTTTCATTTTTCTGTTATTCCCTTTTTTCTTTTTAATGGTGGTCGAATCTTATGTGGATTGCCTACATATCATGTCCCCGCATGAATCAGACCGAGCGTAGTTCTGGCAAATACGCGGTAAACAACAACAAAACACATTTTTTTTCATTTTTATAATAAAACAAACTTGATAACTCAGGTTTGAAAACTGACCATACTAACAGACTTTGACTAAAGGACGACCTATAGACTTGAACATTAAATAACCCACATGCTCTAATCAAAAGAAATACAAAAATAAAAAAAAAACTGACTAACCAATTCCTTCCCCTATATGCCAATTTTAACCAAACGGTTATTTTTTGCAGACATGGCCTCTTCTCAATTTCACATGAATTCTGAGGCCGGGGAGGATTTATTTTATGACACTTTACAAACTTCTCCGTTCTTTTACGAAAATAGCCTTTTGACAATTGAACGATATTCTAAGGCTATTTTGACAAGAATGGTTTAATACACTGCCGAAGCTGGCTCGACTTATTTTGACCATAAATCACAATGGCATTCACTTGCCCACTGACTTTTTTTTTCAAATTAAAAATAAAAGACCTGGTTTTGCAAACACGGCCTTTCAGCACCTCAGGGACGCAGATTTTAAGGTTGTGTTGGCTAACAGGCCAAAATCCTAAAAAGAAATGGCCAAAGGTGGCCGTTGATGCAAAGTCAGCCTTCCGGCGTCCCTTTCGGGAACATTCGGCTATTTTTTATAAAACGGCATTACCCGACTTACTTAAGACTCTTTTTTCTTGTTTTTCAAAATAAAACCGGATATTGCAAACACGGCCTTCTAGCGCTTCGAGGACAAAGATTTTAAGGCTGTGTGGGTCAATCGGCCAAAATCTAAAAAATGACCCAAAAGTGACTGTTTATGCAAAGTCAACCTTCCGGCGTCCCTTTCGGGAACATTCGGCTATTTTTGACAAACGGCATCACCTAATTTATTCAAGACTCTTTTTCTTGTTTTCTGACTTAAAATAAATGATCCGGTATTACAAACACGGCCTTTTAGCGCCTTGGGAACGAAGATTTTAAGGTTGTGAGGGTCAAAAATCAAAACCTGACCCAAAGCGGTCTCGTTCATGAAATGTTAGCCTTCCGGTATCCCTTTCGGGAACATTCGACTATATTTGATAAAAGCGGCATCAGCCGACTTATTTATGACAAAAATTAAAATTTGACCTTTTTTGGCTATTTTTGCAAAAGGGGAGGTTGGACCCAACGAGGGTTGCCTACGTATCTCACGTCCGGTGAGAATCAAACCAGCGTAGTTCTGTCGGTAGAACTGAATTTGAAAACAAGACTTCTTTTTTTTTTTCAAAAAATAAGTAGTTATCTCTCTACACTGCTATTTTTCTCTTCATTTTTTTCATTTTTCCCAATATTCAAAAGCCGATCAACATGCAAGTCTTAAACAAATAAATGCATAAGTAGCAAGTAAAATGCATCAGGATGGACTTTTTTATTTCAGGTACACCTGTCCTAGACGGACCCAACCCTTGTGTTGAGTCCCCTAAGTCAAATGCACATGATGCAAACAAACGTTCCTACTAGGGATCCGTCATGAGGCTTTGTTATTCTGAGTGTAAAACCTAGGTTTATTGTTCTAGACCTGGCTTACCCGAGCGGACAACTCAAGCCGAGGAGGGTCAGTGTACCAGTAGCATTGCTTTCCGGCTTAACTGGTGGTGCTCCCCGCCTAAAATATGTGTGACTAAAATCCTTCATTGGGTGCCAGGCACCTCGGCTATCTCAAAGAAAGCGGGCTATGTCAAGCAAATGCCCAATTTTATTTTCAAGAAGACTCAGAGATGGGAGGGATTTCGGCACAGTTTATATACAGTTCACAAAATATCAAAGCGGTAATTACAACACTTAACACATATAGCATGAATTATGTAAAAAATCAGATAATATACACTCCAAACACAACAAATATACCAAGCTCGAATTCTTGAACCCTGAACCAGAGATTCTGGGTTCGTTCCCTAGCAGAGTCACCAGAGCTGTCACACCTCCTTTTTGCGCTACCGCACTCCTTTTTCCAATTAAAGGACAATTGAAACGGAATTTATTTATTTAATTCAGAGTCGCCACTTGGGAGATTTATGGTATCCCAAGTCACCGGTTTGAATTTCGAATCGAGGAAAAACATTAACTCTATATTGCAGTCCGCGAATCAGAAATCCGGATAAGGAATTCTGTTAACCCGGGAGAAAGTGTTAGGCATTCCCGAGTTCCGTGGTTCTAGCGCGGTTGCTCAACTATTGTGTTTGCTTTTATCTGATTTTAATATATGCTAGCTTATGTGCCTTTTATTCGTAAACCACTTTTAGTTTGATTTTTTATAAGAATTGCAACGTCGTGAATATGCGTCTCGAACCACATCGCACCAGTGCACCCGTAGTTGTAAACACATTTCGACTGCGTTGAGATTTGGATTTGGGTCACATAAATGTGCACCCGTAGTTAGAAAAGTAATATTATTAAAATACGCACCTAAAGCAACTACGCGTTTGTTATCTTTGTGAAAGACTGAATTCACTAAAAAGTCCTCCCGAATTCTAAGTATTTTTATTTAGCATTTATTGAGGGCCCCTCCTTTTATTTGGCAAGGCTCGTCCCATTATTTTTATTAAAATTTCAAACTTAAAGTGACTATGGTTTGCTATTTATTTATCTCTAGACTAAAAGAAGAAAAGAAAACCATAACTAATTTTATCATGTGGAAGAAAGCCATAGCCTATCATTTGGGTATTATTAACCCAACTTCTATTTATTCTCAGGCCCAAACGGCCCAGATTGTGTGACCCAATCGCCTCAACCGGTCGGTCTTTGGGGAAAGAGGTCATGGGATCGATTCCTTGATCTGCCAAACCATGAATTGTCTTAAACTAGAATCAAGCATCCAAAGATTGGGCTGTCAACAGCCTTATCTATTAAGGCCCAATAATAAGCAAATTAGATTTACTACTCTCGTTTCAAATTATTCCACATATGTTCAATAGTAGACTAGTACTCAAAACAAATCAGTATTTCAAATTAGTTGAATTATGGAATTGAATCAAATGCTACACAGACCTCTTTTGAACTTGTTCTTTTTACGATCATTGGAACAAATCAATAGTTTAAAAAGCTATAATTTAAATTAACATTAACAACTAACAACTCAAACTTTAATTATCATTACACATTTTCAGTACTCCAAATCCATTAGAAACAATTGAGATCGTTTTTGAAAAACCAATATGAGATTATTTAAACTAATTAATGATTTTAGATCCGTGTATTATTACTTAACATTGTCTCACTATCAAAGTTTTGATAGTTACAACAGTTATTACAAAGCTAAACATGAAAGCCTCAACAACTAAACACCTGCATTGCTACGTGAAATATACTGACAGCCATAACCACTGAATAATTATATTAGCATTATTTAGCTTCAGCTACAATATCTAAGTGTTACAAAAAGGAAGACCAGTTCTATAACTAATACAGTCCAGATATGGAGTCCAAATGATACAACACAGTCATTCAGAAAATAACAACAGGAGTCCCAATTTGTCTAATGCTAATCACTGCTACTGTACAACCTAATATGAAGACTAACACCTATTTATGCAATACAGGATAAAGAGGAAATAGGTAGAATAGAAAGGATCTAAACACATTTTCCTTAAAAATTTTGACTCCAAAGCAAGGTTACATTGGCAGATTCAAATGTATACCTGGAATTGAAAGTAATAAAAAAGAGGAAAGTCAGCACAACAGTACAACAACAATCAACACTAGCACAGCGGAACCCAGAAACTGATTTGAGACAATTAGAAACTACACTCAATTGAACAGTAAACCTAGCTGATACAAAGAAATCAGAAAATGCAGAGTGTTTTCTGTATTTTCAGTCTGTTTTCTCCAACTCTGAAGTGCTTTTTAGTGCTCTCAATTTCTATTTCTCTCTCAGATTGTATCCTCTGTTCTTCTCCCATCTCCCTTTTTCAACTGTCTTCTGTCCTCTTTTAAAGGGCAGAATCCATCCATTTTTTAAATCCAATTTTTTCTTTCCAGCTTGTCTTTCCCCCTAGCACATGTATCCCCTTTTTCTTTCTTTTTTTACCATTCCCCCTCCCATGTTATTCCCTGAAGACCATTATCGCCTATCCCTTTAGTTATTAAACAAACATGGATATGGGCAGCCTGAATATTAAATTCAGGCGTGCCTGACAACACATGGCCTCTCCTTAATCTTAGCATTTTAATTCATTAACTAATGGATGCCAATAACAACTGGAAATAAACAACCAATTCATGACATTTGAACCGACCAGACAATTCGATTCAAATGACGACTGACTAAATGATTCAAACATTCGTGATAAATTAAAACTTCATCTAACTTGGCTTAATTCAGATAGACACAGGAGCAAAAATGAAGCAAGAGGAGAAAAAGCACGAAAACTAAACGAAAAATCTAAAAGATAACAACAACAAAAGAATTAGAATTGAAAATAACCGAGCGGATCAAATACTGGAAATCCCTCTTGTTCCATTGATTTGGATTGAAGCGGACCTTAATCGTGTGTTTTCAATATGAAAGAACACGGCTAAGGTCCAATTCGCCCCAAAGATCATTCTATGCCAGTTGAGTTTTTGGATTAAAAGAATAGGGCTCAGATTCTGTGATTTAATATTCGAGACTCCGGGGGAGGATTTAAGGGAAACTATTGGTGGATTAGAGGTGAGGGGATCAAGGAGATCATGGGGTATGAGTATGGGGCTGTTTGGAGGTGGCGCCACCACCAGGGAATCTTAGGGCAGCGCTAGGGTTCATGCCTTAGATCTGATATTCGACAGGGTAGGTGGGGATTCGAGGGATGAGGGTTGGGGATTTGGAATGGGGAGGTCATGGGGATTCCGGGGTGTGAAAATGGGGTTGTTTGGACTACCGAAACCGCCATGAGGCGATTTCCGGTGGCGAAGGGCTGTGGTTTGCGGTGGCGTTACTGGGGTTAGAGACGAAGGGGTCTGATTTGGATTGGGGGGTTGGGTAATTGGATTTGGTATATTAAATTGGGATGATTAATGTAGGCCGTCGGATCAGTAGGAATCAACGGTTCAGATTCGATTAAGGGGGTAAAACGAGATCGTTTTGGTTTCATGGGGCTAGGTCGGTTATTAGGGTGAACGGGTCGGGTTGTGAGGGAGATTTGTGACCGTGTGATCAACAAAGATCAATGGCTTGGATGGAGACGCTTTAAACGACGTTGTTTGGTTGGTGTTGGAGACGACCTGGTTTGGACCGGGTGTAAGGCGTGGTTTGGACTGGTTTTGGGCGTTTGGATGTTTGGGCTTGGGGAATTAATAAAAATGGCCCAAACTTGTTTCCTTCCTCTTTTATTTCCCTTTTCTTCTAATTAAATAAAGCTAAAAATTCTAAGTTCAACTACATAAAAATCCTAACTAATTCCTAATAACAACTATTACACACAATTAGATACCCATTAAGATAAATCATACAATTAAATACAAAAAACGCAAAAACACATATTTTGTGATTTTTCTTCTTTTGTAAAATAATTAATTATTGATTAACTAAAAATGCCTATTAAATTGTAAAAATAATTGCAACATTTTATATATATATATATATATATATATTATTAATTTAAAAAAAATAAACACGCACACAACCAAATACAAAGCTCGACAGAAAATACCACGAATATTCACAAAATTGCATACAACAAAACAAATAATTTTTGTTTTGATTTTGTGGGAGTAATTCCTGTGAGGCAAAAATCACGTGCTCACAATAATGATCGCTTCTCTTCCTCACTTTTACTTCACAATCCACTTCACAACTGAAGCCAACGCTCCTCAATGTTCATAGGTCACATTTCTTTCCACAAACTTTACACAATAATAGAAACCTTCGCCAAGGCATGAATAACACAACGAAGTCATGAAAATCACAATATAAGACTCACAGTTATGCTCGACACCAATGTATAGATTATCGTCACCATGCATATACGCCGTACTCAACAATAAACAAATATCAAATAGAACATAACTCTTAATCCCTCAAGCTAAGGTTAGACCAAACACTTACCTCGAACTTCCACGGCCAGCTCAAGCCTCAAACACTATTTTCCCTTTCGAATTTGGATCCAAATCAATCGTATCTATACATAATCGAGTTAATAACATCAATAAATTCTAAACAATCCAATTCCAATACTTAATTATATCTTTCTAATCATTCTTCCCAAAAAGTCAAAAATTGACCCCGGGCCCGCTTGGTTGAAACACGAGGTTCGGAGAAAAACCGATCACCCATTCACCCATGAGCCCGAATATATAATTTGTTTTGAAATCCAACCCCAAAATGAGGTCAAATTCCCAAATAATCAAAAAGCCCTAACTCTACCCAAATCTCTAATTTTTTACCCTTAATCTCATGTTTTAGGCCTAAAATCTAGTGGGTGTTAATAAAAATGGAAAAAAACAAGTCAAATATCACTTACCCATGAGGTTATAGTGAAGGAGTTCTTCAAAAATCACCCAACAGGTGAGAAGAAGATGAAGTTTGTGAAAAATAGTGAAAATCCCGTATGGCATTCTGTTTTTGAAACTTAAAATAACTGAGCAAAATTGGTCTTCGCGTTTGCGATGAGTCCGGCCTGATAGACCTTCGCATTCGCCTAAGTGGGATCACGTTCGCGAAGCACTAAGTCCTTGAGCCTTCGCATTCGCGTCTAGGTGGTCACGTTCGCGTCTAGGTGGTCGCGTTCACGTTCGCGTAGTTTTAATACCACTCCCCTCGCCCAGGCTCACAAGCCATCGCGTTTGCGAAGGGTGTCGAAGCTTATCTTTGCGTTCACGTCTCCAGCTTCGAGTTCGCGAAGAAGAAGTTTGGCAATTGGGAGATTTGCCTTAAGCTCTCGCGAGTGGGCCCACGCGAACTCGAAGAACAAAATCCCTGGGCACAGAACAGCAAAACCTGCAACTTTTTATAAGTCCAAAACCTTCCAAAACACACCCGAGCCCTCGGGGGCTCCAAACCAAACATACGTACTAACTCAAAAACACCATATGAATTTATCCGTGTGATCAAATCGCCAAAATAATATCATTAAAATCGAATTAAACTTCAAAATCAATGAATTATTTCAAACTCCTTAAAATATTAAATTTTGAAATTAAGGTCCGAATCACGTCAAATGGATTCCGCTTCTTACGAAACTTCACAAAATTATCTTAAACCATATATAAGACCTGTATCGAGTGTCGGAACCAAATACGGGCCCGATACCAACATGTTCTAATCAATATTCATTCCAATTCCTTTAAACAATTTCAGAAAATAATTTTCTTTAAAAATTTATTTCTCAGGCTTGAGACCTCGGAATTTGATTCCGGCCATACGCCCAAGTCCCATATTTTCCTACGGACCCTCTAGAACCGTCACATCACGGGTCCATATTCGTTTACCCAAAACGTTGACCGGAATTAAATTAATTTATTTTATAATCAAAATATATCATTTTTGACAAATTTTCTCATTTAAGTTTTCCGGCTACGCGCCCGAACTATGCACGCAAATCGAGGCGATGCTAAGAGAGGTTTTTTTAAGGCCTTGGAATACATAATTCAATTTAAAATCAAGTGATAACCTAAAGGTCATCACAGTAGCTCAATGCCATCAGAAGTCTTATGCGAATAATCGACGGCGAGATTTGGAGTTTCAGGTTGACGATTGGGTATTCCTAAAGGTATCACCGATGACAGGTGTCATGAGGTTTGGTAAGAAAGGAAAACTTAACCCTTGGTAAAGGATGTTACATCTCGCATTTTCGTACGTAAAAGTTGCATCTTTAGTTAATCGACATAGACTCGGGAATGAGATTATCTTGAGTTTACACGTATTTCTGCTATCTGTAACATGCGATAAGTAAGTGCTGTGAATGATAAAGTGTAAACGAATCAAAGAAAAAAAGTTTTGTTGCAGGTTTCCGATTTGGGATAAAATACGGTCCGAGCTACAATACCCGATATTTATGGACTACTGCCATACAAAGTACTATATGACCATGATAGTAAGGTGTACAAGGTATGTTAAAAGTAAGTAGTATATAAATAATTTAAGATAATACTTAATTATGTGGGTAATTAATTAATTATTAAATAATTAGAGATTGCCTAGTTAATTAAGAAATTATTGGATAATTAATTAAAGAGTAGGATAAGATTTAACCCTCCCCCCCAACGTGGCAAGTATTCATGTCCTATTTAATGACTAGTAATAAAGGTTGCAAGGTGTCACACTTTAAGAAAGAAATGTGACACCAAGCTTAATTATGTGGGACCTGCCTAAAAGTAAGGATAACATTTATAATCTTTTAAGAAAGAATTTCAAGAAAAGTAACATTCTTTCTAAGAGTTTCATCCAAGCTTCCTTACATAGTAATGTTATTTCTTATCTCTTAAGAAAGGGTTTTAGCAAATATGATTTTGCAATAGCAACATTATTGCTTCGAGCATTTCATACAAATTGTTACTTATTTCGATCTCGCCATCACATATTTTATCGCAATTAACGTGTGTTAGAGGGGTTGTCAAGAAAATCGACTCATGTATGTTAAGGTTATCCCTTTTTTTTTGGGTATAATCCATATGATACAAAGGAAACAGGAAAATGCAAAACTTCCATTAATGACTCTATTCATAGGAATATTAGGTGCATATGTTCTTGAATTCCCATGTATCTTATTATTACATCTTTTGTTCATGAGTCTAAAAAAAATGCGTAGTTGATAAAGTTTATCCGTAAAATTTATTGATCTTAAAAACATATTTGTATGCATTTCATTCATTTATACATGTACATTGACTAAGATCAGATGGTGTTAGATACACGTATATATATATACTTATATGTATATGAGATATGGGAAAAGGTTATGGTGTTATATATGCACCACTACTTGATCTACTAGTATATGTTGATGATTTTACCCACATTGACAAAGATTATATGATGGGATGTCCTTAGAGGCCTGATGATATTATGTACACCTATACTTATGCATGGCACAATATTTATATGCACGTGCATGGCAGTATAAATGTTTCAGGATTTACAAAGTTATTTCGACTTCCATGCGGAAATCTGTATTCCATGTTTCATCTATGTCTTTTATGTGCTAATTTTCATAACTTACATACTCAGTACACTATTCGTACTGACGCCCTATTTCCAGGGGTTTGCGTTTCATGCCTGCAGGTGCAGTTAGACAAGCTGACGTTCCCTGTCATTAGAATCATTGATCAGCAAGAGTTGGTGTGCCCCATTTGATCGGGAGCCGCTTTTGACCTTGGTACGATATGGTTGTATGAATATATGGGTAAGATTGGGCACAGTCTCATCCTTGTACAGTTGTATATTCTAATAGAGGACTATAGATAGTTATGTATAGTTGGATAATATGTGGCCTTGTCGGCTTCCAATTTTTGGTATATTGTTTGTCTATAGCAGGCTTGCCGTCTCGCCCCACTGTATTCCGCATGTATATGTACATATGTCTTTTGGACAGATTTTTCCTTATGTATGTTATTCATGTTTACATCTTAGATGCATGCTTATGGGTGTTCGACAAGTAGGATTCGGGAACCCATCGCGGCCCATCAATTTGGGCCGTGACACTTTGTGTTTAGGGTTTCTTCTTCTTCTTCTTTGTTGCAAAATAGGTTTGTTAAATTTATTGTTATTTTCATAATTTGGCGATTGTAGTTTATTCTTTATAATATTTGAAAGTTATTTTGGCATTTGAACTCATTTGGAGTAGATTTTGACGTTGGATTGTTAAAATTCTAAGAACAAGTTCAACGTTTTAAAACTTAGGATAAGATTCAAAATCGGAAGTTGCATTAAAGAGATTTAACTACTTAATATTTGAATTTCTAAAGTTGCGTTTGAAAGATAAGAGGAACTTTATATTTGATTTCTGAAGTTGTATTGAAGAGATTGAACTACTTGAGATTGGAACTCCTGAAGTTGAATTTGAAAGATAGAAAAGTTCAGAATTTGATTTATGAAGTTGTATTGAAGAGATTGAATTTGAGCAATTACAATTTATAAAATTTTGTATAATGCGAGTATAACTTTAATGATTGTCCCAAAGTAGCTAAACCTCGAGTGATTTGCCATTTAGACTTTGTCCTTATTCAAGGAAGTTGAACAAAAATAACTTTATACACAAGTCTTGTCGAATTAACAAACTTGCTTTGTTTGTAAGTTACCAAAAAATCTTATGTAAAAACTCTTCGGAGGAAAATTCTTGAAAAATGGAGCTAAGTTGAACGATCCACAAAAATAAAGAAATAAATGTGTACAGCTTATGAGATGTTTTATCTTTGTCTATATGACTCTCTAGTAGTGTAGTACATAAATTTAGTACATACGAAAAAGAAAAAAACGTAACATAGATACAAAGGCATAAATCCCAATAGGGAAGAATTTCACCAATTATGTGACGATCCGACCCGTTGTCACGTGAGTTACTACCCCGTTTTCCCCCATCTTATGTTTCTCTATGCTTCATTATCGGTATTTGCGGTGATCGAGTCGAATTGGATTGGTTTTAGATGGAAATGAGACACTTAGTCTCTTTAAAGAAGGCTTGTTTTGGAAAAGTCAACCGGATGTTGACTATTGAGTTAGAGGGATCGGATGTGATTTCCGGTGATTCGGTTAGCTTCGGGGGATGATTTGGGACTTAGGACTGCGATCGGAATTGATTTTGGAGGTTCGGTGTAAAATTAGGTTTGAATTGGCGAAGTTAGTATTTTGGCGAATTCCAGTTGGTAGGTGAGATTTTGATCCGGGGATCGGAATGGAATTCTGAGAGTTGCAGTAGCTTCGTTAGGTAATTTTGGATGTGTGTGCAAAATTTCATATCATTCGGAGGTGTTTTGGTCGGTTTTTTGATCAAATGCGTATTTCGAAAGTTTTTAAGAAATTTAGGCTTGAATCCGATGTAATTTGATGGTTTTTGGTGTTATTTGTGGTGTTTTGATGATTGGAACAAGTTTGAATGATGTTTTAGGATGGGTTGGCACTTTTGATTGAGGTCTCTAGGGCCTCAGGGTGATTTCGGATGGCTATCGGAATGAAATTTGAAGTTTAGAAATTGCAGGTTTTGGCAACATCAGGTATTTCCGCATCTGCGGAAAAGAAACCGCAAATGCGGTTGCGCAGATGCGGAGGCAAATGTCGCAGGTGCGGTGGTAGCCCTAGGAGGTGAGAACCGCAGATGCGGAGGGGAACCTGCATCTGTGAGATCGCAGATGCGATAGATGTATCGTAGGTGCGAAATGGCTTAAGGTTAGGCGTTTCCGCAGAAGCGGAAGAGTAGCTGCATAGGCGGGTCCGTAGAAGCGGTTTTGGACTTTATATGAGGTTCCACAGAAGTGGAAAGTAAGCCGTAGAAGTGGTCCCGCATAAGCAGAAGAGGGACCGCAGAAGCGAAAAAAAGGCCTGGGTAGAAGGGTTTTAAAATAACATTTCATCCGCGAGCTTGGGGTATTTTCCACCATTGTTGAGTAACCTTGAGAGTTTTTGACGAGGATTTAAGAGGATTTTGACTGGGAATCGATTGGAGGTGAGTCCTATGGCCTAGAAACATCATTTTATTGAAGAATCAACCCTTTAATTCATGGAAATTTAATTAAAAATGGAAGAACAAGGGCTTGACTTTTGAAATAAAAATTTGGGATGTGAGGGAGCATTTAAGCTCGGATTTTGGTAAATTTGATATGTATAGACTCGTGGTGAGATGAGGAATCTGGTGATGTAAATTTTATAATTTTTTTGAGAAGTGGGCTCGGGGTTCAGGTTTTGCCAACTTCGTGATTTTTGATAATTTTAGAGTCTTTTCGATTGGGTTGTGTTCCCTTAGCCTATTGTAATATATTCCTTATGGTTTTGACCAGATTCTACGCACGAGGAGGTTGATTTGCGAGGCAAGGGCAAAGCGAGCTAGGATTTCGGCCTGCTTGAGGTGAGTAATGGTTATAAATGATGTTCTGAGGGTTCGAAACCCCGGA
This sequence comes from Nicotiana glauca, assembly GCA_026770625.1. NCBI lineage: Eukaryota > Viridiplantae > Streptophyta > Magnoliopsida > Solanales > Solanaceae > Nicotiana > Nicotiana glauca. The sequence continues at coordinate 198,458 of MU704563.1, forward strand.
TTTGTACAACGTAGTGCTATGTTGAGATGAGACACACGTTATATGATGAGCGTAAGGACTGTTAACTTTACTATATTTTTTACTGAGACTTAATTAATATTATTAATTCTAGGCTAGTTTCCATGTTTGGGGCCTTGTGCCGATCTGTAGAACCCTTAGGGGGCATTTGTACTGGTTGACCTCACTTTACTTGTCGAAATCATACCCTCAGTCATGTTCTTAACTGTTAAATATAATATGAACCAGCTTTAGAAATTGGTAATCCTAATGAGAACAACCTGGGGTTGGAAACCCTATCTTAGATGAGTGTGCCCGAGAGGCCAAGTCAATATTGACTGAGAGGGGTCAAGGACCCATAGTGAGGGTATTTGATATATATCGGATCGGGCTGCACGCCGCAGTAGTATAGCATTTGGGCTGTAGGAGCCCCTCCGGAGTCTGCACATCCCCAGTGATCGCAGTCGACTATTATTATTGGATCGGGCTGCACGCCACAACAGTATACTGTACGGATCGGGCTGCACTCCGCAGCGGTATAATTAAATTACTGGTCATTGAGAGGAGTAACTAAGTTGTGTACAGGTTTGAGGGATATTCACCTGTTTTTCTCATTTAGCTGTTGTTTAATGCACTTACTGTTTTTATATAGAACTGCATAGTGTCTTTACGAGTTTTCTTATTGTCAGTTGTTATTTTGTTGCTATTACTCACTGAGTCGGAGTACTCACTTTACTCCCTGCACCATGTGTGCAGATACAGGTATCCCGGAGGCGTAGTTGAGTTTTCTGCTGCTGTCCAGACTATCACTAGAGTTATCGAATTAGCTGCATGGCGTCATCAGAACCCGATTTCTCCCCTTATTCCTTTTATTTCCGCATTCTAGGCTATCCTATGTATAGGTTGCTACTCAGTTGTATTTAGAAGCACTTGACTCGTGACACCAGATCGGTGGGATTGTAGTGTTATATTCTTGGCTTTCCGCAATGTTTAACTGTTATTACGGATTATGATCATGTTAATTTGATAATTTAACTCTATTAATTGGTAATGAGCTCCGTACGAGGGTTGAGAGTGAGGTATTGGTCGGGCTTGCCTAGCATTGTGTTGGGCGCCATCATGACCGGGATTGGGGTCGTGACAAATTAATCAGAGAATTTAACTTTGTTGTTAGATATATTTGATTGAAAGTCGCTGTAAGGTAATTGTCACGACCCTAACCCCGAATCTGGTCGTGATAGCTCCTCTTGAGAAGACAAGGTCAGCTAACTAAACCTCAATTCACTTGTTAAAGCAGTTAGACAACATATAAGTAGTTCAAAACAAGGTTTAATAGTTTTAAGTAGCGGAATTACAACCCGACACAGCCCAAACAGGGGTGTCACAAGTTCCGATTATCTAACAATACCAAATCCTCAAAGGTAACTACAAAGTTTAAATACCAAACTAAGAACATAATAGAAATAGATAGAGAGAGAAGCTCCAGGATGTGACCACCAACAGCTACCTAAAGACTCATCGAAGATCCGCCAGAAGCTGGAATGAATCAGCACTCGGGAGCGGCACCGGATGCGCCTGAATCTGCACACAGGGTGCAGGGAGTAAAGTGAGTATTCCAACTCAGTGAGTAACAAATATAATAATGACTGAAAGTAAGATAACACGTAAGGCACATGGTATTCTATAAAGAAGAAGTAAAATCGTTCAAGAAACTGTAAAACATTAAGAAATCAGATAAAATCCCCTTACAACAAGTAAACACGTAATTAATAGGTAATTAAGGAAAAGTAATCAGATAGAAGTTCGCCCCTTGGGCATAGTAACACACATACGCCCCTCGGGAAACATCTCACAACAGTAACAGCTCCTCGGTCTCAATGTCGCATCACAATGAGTACCCGCACTCACTGGGGTGTGCAGACTCCTGGAGGAGGCCCTTACGGCCCAAGTGCAATAACAAGCCATCTCGGGGCATCAAATCTAGGCCTTCCACCTCATATCAGTCAAGCCACCTCGTGACGTACATATCTCAGGCTCTCGGCCTCCAATCAGAATCAGTATCTCCTCACAATATAGGCCCTAAGCCTTACTCAGTCAAAAATCATCACAAACCCCTCGAGTAATAGTAAAACAGTGTTTCTCAGCCCAAACATCATTTAAAAATATCATTTAAGTCTCAAAACTGAGTAAAAATGGCTGAGTAGTAAAACAATGGAAATTAATATGACTGAGTTCAAGTAGTAAGTCAAAATAGTGAGTTAATATCAAGTAAAAGCCCCGAAGGGTTCAAATAGTTGATACGAAACCCAAATATGCCATTCAACCCAATAAATGATGACTACAAATAGTGTTCAACCAAATACGCGATAAAATCATCAGTCGGGACGCACCAAGCCCAAATCCCTAATAGTGTACGACCCCACGCTCGTCATCGAGCGAGTACCTCGCCTCAATATAGTACTACAATGCACAATCCAGGGTTTCAACCCCTCAGAACATCATTTAAAATCATTAATCACCTCGAACCAACTAAATCTCTAGCTCGCGGTGCCTTTGCCCTTCGAATTAGACTCCACGCGCGTCGAACCTATCAAAAATCAGAACGATAATGTCAAAACATGCTAAGGGAACAAAGCCCAAGCAAAAACAATTCAAAAATGCCAAAAATCCAGAAATTAGCAAAACCTGAGCCCCGGACCCACTTCTCAAAACTCAGAGATTTTTACACCAATAAGTTCCTTATCTCCCCATGAGTTCATAAATACCAAAAACACCAAACCTATCCATAAATGACCCTTCAAATCCCAAATAAAAAGTCCAATATGTCAAGCCCTAGTTGTTCAATTTTTGACTTAGTTTTCATGATTTTCTAGGTGGAATTTACATAATAATCGAGTTTTTAGTCCGAGAATCTTACCTCCCAATGATTCCCCTTGGTTCCCTCTTTAATCTCCTTCAAATATCTCCAAAAACGAGCAGCTATGGGTGAAAATAGACCCACATTCGCAAACAAGACGAGTTTAAAAACATTCTGCCCAGGCCTGCCTTTCGTTCTTCGCGAACGCGGTCAAACCTTCGTGTTCGCGAAGCACAAACTTACGTTGACCACTTTTTCCTCTATGCAAACGCATAAAACCCATCGTGAACACGATGCTTCCTCCACCTAAAACTTTGCGAACACGCTCAACCCTACGCGAACGCAATGAACAAATGACCTTGAACCCATCTGACCCAACTTCCTCTATGCAATCGCGAGTGCCTTCTCGCGAACGCGATGCACAGCTTCATAGCCCTTCGCGAACGCGAAGGCCAAACTTTCACCTCCCTCAGCAGACTCTTCGCGAACGCGATGGTCCTCTTGCGAACGCGAAGACCAAAATGTCTGCAATTGTTGGAACTCAAAATTTGCAATTTTTTGAACTCTCAAATGGCTCGATTGACCACCCGAAACTCACTTGAGTCCTCGGGGACCTCAATCAAAATCACCAACACATCCTAAAACCTTATTCACATTTGTTCTAATCATCAAAACACCTCAAACAACATCAAATAACCCAAAATACATCGGATTCAAGCCTATGTTTCTAAAATCTTCCGAAATACGCTTTTGATCAAAAACCTGACCAAACAACGTCCAAATGACCTGAAATTTTGCACACACATCCCAAATTATATAACGAAGCTACTACAACTCTCAGAATTCCATTCCAACCCTTATATCCAAATCTCTCCTATCAACCGGAAATCACCAAAATATCAACTTCGCTAATTCAAGCTTAATTATACTCCAAACCTCCAAAACCCATTTTGTTCATGCTCCTAAGTAACAAATCACCTCTCGAAGCTAACCTAACCACCGGAATTCACATCCGAGCCCCCGATCACATAAGTCAATATCTGGTTGATTTTTCCAACTTAATCTTCCTTAAAAGAGACTAAGTGTCTCAAACCTTACCAAAATTATTCCGGACTCGATCCAACCAACTCGATACCACAAAACATGGATAACAAAGCATAAAGAAGCAAAAATGGGAGAAATGGATCGGTAACTCATGAGATAACCAGCCAGGTCGTTACATCCTCCCCAACTAAAAAAAGTTCATCCTCGAACGAGTCAAGAAACATACCTGAAGCCTCAAACAGGTGAGGATATCTGCTCTACATCTCCCTCTCGGTCTCTCGGGTAGCTTCCTCTACGGGCCACCACTCCATTGCACTTTCACTGAAGCTATATCTTTTTATCTCAACTTCCGAACCTGACGCTCCGAAATAGTTGCTGGCTCTACATCATAAGTCAAATCACCCTCCAAGTGAACTGTGTTGAAATCCAGAACATGGGACGGATCTCCAATATACTTTTGGAGCATAGAAACATGGAAAATCGGATGCACACTCGACAAGTTGGGTGGCAAAGAAAGCTCATAAGCCACCTCCCCAATCCTCCAAAGTACCCCATAATGCCCAATGAACCGCAGACTCAACTCCCCTTTCGTTCTGAATCTCATAACACCTTTTGTGGGTGAAACCTTCAACAGGACCTTCTCACCAACCATGTAGGACACATCTCGAACTTTCCTATCAGCATAACTCTTTTGCCTCGACTGCGTTGTACGAAGTCTCTCATGAATCACCTTCACTTTATCTAGCAAATCCTGAAACAAATCTATCCCCAACAGCCTAGCCTCCCAGGGCTCGAACAAACCAACTGGAGATCTACACCGCCTCTCATACAAAGCCTCATATGGATCCATCTAAATACTCGACTGGTAGCTGTTGTTATAAGCAAACTCTACAAGCGGTAGAAACTGATCACATGACCCTCCGAAATCAATAACACAAGTGTGTAGCATATCCTCCAACATTTAATGGTGCGCTCGGACTGCCCGTACGTGTGAGGGTGAAAAGCTATGCTCAACTGCACCTGAGTACCCAACTCTCGCTGAACAGACTTCCAAAACTGGGAAGTAAACTGAGTGCCCCAATCTGAAATGATGGAAACTGGGACACCATGCAACCGAACAATCTCCCGAATATATATCTCTTCCAACCGCTCTGAAAAATAAGTAGTACAGATAGGAATGAAGTGCACGGACTTGGTCAGCCTATCTATAATCACCCAAATAGTGTCGAACATCTACAAAGTCTGAGGGAGTCCAACTACAAAATCCATAGTGATCCGCTCCCACTTCCACTCTGGAATATCCATCCTCTAAAGCAAGCCACCCAGTCTTTGATGCTCATATTTCACCTGCTGACAATTGAGACACCAAGCTACAAATCCCACAATATCTTTCTTCATTCTTCACCACCAATAATATTTTCTAAGATCCTGATACATCTTCGCAGTTCCTGGATGAATAGAATACCGCGCGCAATGGGCCTCTTCCAGAATCAACTCCCGAAGCCCATCCATATTGGGCACACAAATCCCGCCCTGCATCCTTAACACCCCATGATCTCCAATGGTCACATCTCTGGCATCATCATGCTGAATTCTATCCCTAAGGACGAGAAAATATGGATCATCATACTGGTGCTCTCTGATGCGCTCATATAGGGAAGACAGAGAAACCACACAAGCCAACACCCGACTAGGCTGCGAAATAGCCAACCTCATGAACTGGTTGCCTAAAGCCTGAACATTAACTGTAAGAGGTCTCTCCCCAACTGGAATATATGCAAAACTCCCCATACTCACTGTCTTTTTGCTCAAAGCATCGTCCACCACATTGGCCTTCCCCGGATGGTAAAATATAGTAATGTCATAATCCTTAAACAACTCCAACCACCTCCGCTACCTCAAATTAATATCATTTTGCTTGAACAAATGCTTAAGACTGAGATGATCAGTGAATACCTTACAAGATACTCCATACAAGTAATGCCTCCAAATCCTCAACGTGTGAACTATGGCAGCCAACTCCAAATCATGAACGGGGTAGTTCTTCTCATAGGGCTTCAATTGACGAGAAGCATAAGCAATAACCATACCCTCCTGCATTAACACACAACCAATCCCTACTCTCGAAGCATCACAATACACGGTATATGAACCTAAAGCTGATGGAAAAACCAACACTGCAGTTGTGGTCAAATCTGTCTTGAGCTTATGGAAGCTCTCCTCACACTCGTCCGGCCATACAAATAAAGCACCCTTCTGAGTCAACTTGGTCAAAGGCGATGCGATAGATGAGAATCCTTGAACAAACCGGCAATAATAGCCTACCAAACAAAGAAAACTACCAATCTCTATGGCTAAAGACGGTCTGGGCCAACTCAGAACTACCTCTATCTTCTTTGGGTTGACCTGAATACCCTCACTAGACACCACGTGCCCCAAGAATGCCACTGAACTAAGCCAAAACTCACACTTGGAGAACTTTGCATAAAGCTTGTCCTCCCTCAATTTCTGCAACACAACCCTCAAAAGCTTTGCGTGCTCCTCCTGACTACGCAAATATACTAGAATACCATCAATTAAGACTATGAAAAATAAGTCAAGATAAAGACAGAACACGTTATTCATCAGATGCATGAACGGTGCTGGGGCATTGATCAGCCCAAAAGACATAACCAAGAACTTATAGTGACCATATCTGGTCCTGAAAGCCATCTTAAGAATATCTGAATCCCCGATCTTCAACTAGTGATAACCCAAACAGAGATCAATCTTGGAGAATACCCTCGCTCCCTGAAGCTGGTCGAATAAATTATCAATGCAAGGCAAAGGATACTTGTTCTTAACTGTTACTTTGTTCAATTGCCTATAATCAATACATATTCTCATAGTGCCATTCTTCTTCTTCACAAACAGAACCGGATCACCCCAAGGTGACACACTAGGCTAAATGAACCCCTTATCTAGGAGTTCATGAAGCTTCTCCTTTAACTCCATCAGCTCCACTGGTGCCATACGATACGGCGAAATAGAAATGGGCTGAGTACCCAGCACAAGGTCAATACCAAAATCAATATCCCTATCCGAATGCATGCCCGGCAGGTCTGCAGGAAATACATCAGATAAATCCCTCACAACTAGGACAGAATCAATGCTGGGAGTCTCAGCTCCCACATCCCTCACAAAGGCAAGATGCCAAAGACAACCCTTCCTAACCATACACTGGGCCTTCAAGAAAGAAATCACTCTACTAGAAACGTAGCCAGTCACACCTCTCCACTCAATCCGTGGCAAACCCGGTATAGCCATTATGACTGTCTTGGCATGATAGTCCAGAATAGAGCGACACAGAGATAGCCAATCCATGCCTAGAATGACGTCGAAATCCACCATACTCAATATTAAAAGATCAACTCGGGTCTCTAGACCCCCAATAATCACCACACACAAACGATACACACGGTCTACAATAACAGTATCGCCCACCAGGGTAGATACATGAACAGGTAAAGGAAGAAACTCACAGGGCATACCCAAATAACAAGTAAAGGATGATGACACATATGAATAGGTGGAATCGGGTCAAATAATACAGAGGCATCTCTGTGGCAGACTGAAATAATACCTATAATGATAGCATCGGAAGCAATAGCATCGGGTCTGCTTGGAATAGCATAGAAACGGGCATGATCGACCTCCCCCTCTAGGGCAAACCCAGGCTGACTGATCCCCACCCATATTGGCTGGGCGGGTGGTGGTGGAGCAACTAGCCCTAAAGCTAATGACTGACCCCTCTGCTGGGATGAACTAGCAACAGGGGGGGACACTACCTCTACATATGGCCCATCTCACCACACTCGTAACAACTCCTAGCTGCTGGAGAAGGGGACTGATAGGAACCTCTCGCACCGGAGTGACCAGCAGATACATTCGGCATAGAAGAGCCCTGAATAGATGGAGCACGGGATAAGCTCTGAGATGGGAGGGCACTAAGTGAAGAATGGCCCTGGTGTGAACTGTGTGATCCATGACCCGATGACGGCCCTCAATAACCTGACTGATCAGACTGATTATATCGGAATTGTTGGCCTCTGTCGTGCTAAAACTGGCCCCTCGAAGGACCACCACTGTAGCTACCAGATCCTCGAGGCGTCTTGGCCTCCCCCTCCTCTCGCACCTGGAGATGGACAAACTCAATCTCCCGGGCAATATCCACAACCTCCTCAATGTAGCACCAGTCACCCTCACCCTGGTCATAAGAATACGGAGCTGATAAGTAAGACCATCAACAAACTTCCTGATCCTCTCTCGATCGGTTAGGACCAACCAGATTGCATGACGAGCCAACTCAAAGAAACTCAACTCATACTGTGACACGGTTATGTCTCTCTGACGCAACCACTCAAATTGTCTACGCAACTCTTCTCTACGAGATTGCGGTACATATTTCTCTAGAAAGAGAACAGAAAACTACTGCTAGGAAAGGGGTGTTGCACCAATAGGCCCGCGCCTCTCAAAATCCTCCCACCAGGTGAATACAGGTCCTGAAAACTGATAAGTAGTAAAAGTGACCCCGCTGGTCTCCAGAATACCGGTTGTACAAAGCATCGTCTGACATTTATCTAAAATGCCCTGGGCAGCCTCGCCCTCTGCTCTGCTGAAGGTCGGAGGCTGAAGTCTCCTAAATCTCTCCAACTTACGCTGATCATCCTCTGGCATGACAGGAACTACATAGTCTTGAGCAGCTGCGACCGGCTGGGTTGGATGTGCCCCCGGCGTCTGAAGTCCCTACACGACCTGCTCAGGTGTGTGGGCAGCGGGAGTCTGACTACCTCTCCCGGGCTATGAAGTAGCTACGGTTGTAGTGGCTGAAACCACCTAAGCTAGGCCAGTGCAAACTGATAAGATCTGAGCCAAGGCCTCCTGAAGAGCCGGAATCACAATAGGCACAATTGGTGCTTGAGCTGGTGCTGCTGGAGGGTCTACAACTGGAACCTGGTCCTAAACTGAGGCAATTGGTGGATCTGAAGGTGCAGCCCCCGTTGCTCTACCTTTACCATGACCATGACCGCGTCCTCGGTCTCTTGTGGTCATAGCTAGTGGCACTGGTGGTCGTCCACCCTGTGCGGTAGCGCGTGTCCTCACCATCTGTGAGAGAGTAGAACAATAGAAGTTTAGTACTCGAATCAGCAAACTCGCACGATAAGAATTTTAAGAATGTAAAGTTTTTCCTAAAGGTTTTGTAGCCTCTCGAAAACAAATACAGACATCTCCGTTCCGATCCGCGAGACTCTACTAAACCTGCTCATAACTCGTAAGACCTATGTAACGTAGGCTCTAATACCAACTTGTCACGACCCTAACCCCGAACCCGATTGTGATGGCGCTTCTCGTGAAGACAAGGCCAGCCAACTAAACCCCAATTCACTTGTTAAAGCAGTTATACAACATATAAGCAGTTCAAAACATGGTTTAATAGTTTTAAATAGTAGAATTACAACCCGACACAGCCCAAACCGGGGTGTCACAAGTCACGATTATCTAACAATACCAAATCCTCAAAGGTAACTACAGAGTTTAAATACCAAACTAAGAACATAATAGAAACAAATAGATAGAGAAGCTCCAGGATGTGACCGCCAGCAGCTGCCTAAAGACTCCTCAAAGATCCGCCTGAAGCTGGAATGAATCAGCACTCGATAGCGGGACTGGATGCGCCTGAATCTGCACACAGGGTGCAAGGAGTAAAGTGAGTACTCGAACTCAGTGAGTAACGAATATAAACAATGACTAAAAGAAAGAAAACATGTAAGGATCATGGTATTCTATAAAGACGCAGTAAAATCATTCAAGAAATAGTAAAATAGTGAGAAATCAGATAAAATCCCCTTACAATAAGTAAACAAGTAATTAACATGTAATTAAGGAAAAGTAATCAAATAGAAGTTCACCCCTTGAGCACAGTAACACCACATCCGCCCCTTGGGCAATATCTCACAACATTAACAGGCCCTCAGGCTCAATCTCACATTACAATGGGTACCCGCGCTCACTTGGAGTGTGCAGACTCCTGGAGGGGCCCCTTACAGCCTAAGCATAATAAAAAGCCATCTCGTGGCATCAAATCTAGGCCCTCGGCGTCATATCAATCAAGCCACCTCGTGGCATACATATCTCAAGCTATCGGCATCCAATAAGTATCAGTATATCCTCACAATATAGGCCCTCGGCCTTACTAAGTCAAAAATCATCACAAGCCCCTCGATCCAACAGTAAAACGGTGTTTCTCAACCCAAACATCATTTAAAAATATCATTTAAGTCTCAAAAGTGAGTAAAAATGGCTGAGTAGTAAAACAATAGAAATTAATATGACTGAGTTCAAGTAGTAAGTCAAAAACGTGAGGAAATATCAAATAAAATCCCCGAAGGGTAATAGTTGCCACGAAGCCCAAATATGGCATTCAGCCCAATAAATGATGATAACAAATAATTTTCAATCAAATACGCGATAAAATCATCAATCGAGATGGACCAAGTCCCAATCCCTAATAGTGCACGACCCCATGCTCGTCATCGAGCGAGTGCCTCGCCTCAATATAGTACTACGATGCACAATCCAAGGTTTCAAACCCTCAGAATATGATTTACAATCATTACTCACCTCGAACCGGCTAAATCTCTAGATCGCGATGCCTTTTCCCTTCAAATTGGCCTCCAGGCGCATCGAATCTTTCAAAAATCAGAACGAAGACATCAAAATATGCTAAGGGAACAAAGCCCAAGCTAAAGAAATCAAAAAATACCAGAAATTCCAAAATTAGCAAAACCCAAGCCCTGGTCCCACTTCTCGAAACTCAGAGATTTTTACACCAATAGGTTCCTTATATCCCTACGAGTTCATACATACCAAAAACACCAAAATCCGTCCACAGTTGACTCTTAAAATCCCAAATCAAAAGTCCAATTTCTCAAGCCCTAGTTCTTCGATTTTTGGCTTAGTTTTCATGATTTTCTAGTTGGAATTCACATAATAATCGAGTTTTTAGTCCGAGAATCTTATCTCCCAACGATTCCTATTATTCCCTCTTTAATATACCTCAAAAATCTCCAAAAACGAGTAGTTATGAGTGAAAGTAGACCTACGTTCGCGAACAAGACGAGTTTAAAAATATTTTGCCCAGGCCTGCCTTTCCTTCTTCGCGAACGCGGTCAAACCTTCGCGTTCGTGAACGTTGACCACTTTTTCCTCTATGCGAATGTATAAAAATTATCGCGAATGCAATGCTTCCTCCACCTAAACCTTCGCGAATGCGCTCACCCCTACGAAAATGTGATGAACAAATGACCTTGAACCCATCTGACCCAACTTCCTCTACACGATCGCGAGTGTCTTCTCGCGAACGTGATGCACAGATTCGCAGCCCTTTACGAACGCGACTCCTGCCTCGCGAACATGATGGACATACTTTCACCTCCCTCAGCAGACTCTTCGCGAACGCGAGGGTCCTCTTGCGAACGCTAATCCCATAATGTCTGCAACTGCTAGAACTCAAAATCTGCAATTTTCTAAACTCGCAAATGATGTGATTGACTACCCAAAACTCACCCGAGGCCCCTGGGACCTCAACCAAAATTGCCAACACATCCTAAAACCTTATTCAAACTTCAAAACACCTCAAACAACATCAAATCACCCAAAATACACGGATTCAAGCCTAAGTTTCTAAAATCTTCCGAAATACGCTTTTGATCAAAAACCCGACAAAACCACGTCCAAATGGCCTGAAATTTTGCACACACATCCCAAATAACATAAAGAAGCTACTACAACTCTCGGAATTCCATTCCGGCCCCTATATCAAAATCTCGCCTATCAACCGGAAATCGCTAAAATATCTTCAAGCTTAATTCTACTCCAAACCTCCAAAACCCATTCCGATCACACTCATAAGTCAAAAATCACCTCCCGAAGCTAACCCAACCACCAGAACTCACATGCAAGCCCCCTAACACATAAATTAACATCAGGTTGGCTTTTCCAACTTAATCTTCCTTAAAACAGACTAAGTGTCTCAAAGCTTTCCAAAATTATTTCGGATTCGATCCGACCAACTCGATACCATAAAATATGGATAACAAAGCATAAAGAAGTAGAAATGGGGCAAACGGACCAGTAACTCATGAGACGACCAGCACGGGTCGTCACAATAATAACAACTTAAAGTTTTTTAAAAAAATATTTTGAGCAACGTAATATTAATAATTAACTACTAATACCTCCTTTTCAGTTTGTATATGAGTAGTGCTACAACCACCTCTATTTATTAGTGTCACGACTCAATTCCCTAACCCGGTCATGATGGCGCCTCTCGTGAAGATAAGGCTAGCAAACAAAATGACAATGCCATTTTTAACAGTTAATAAACATAAATGAATGGATAGATACGACTTAATGGCATTAATAACTGATATTTTCAACCCAACACAGCCCGGCCGGGGTTTCACAAGTCAAGAGCATCTACAGAAGTCTGAACGCAACTACAGGGCCAATAATATACACAATAAAAACTGAAATCAAAAGACGAAGTCCGGTGCTGCGAACACTGGCGGTTACCTTGCCCAACTACAGTAGTAATACCTTCAATCAGCTATTAACCCACTTCTGGGTGAATAATACTTGCAACTGCACGCGAGGTGCAGGGAGTAAAGTGAGTACTCCAACTCAATGAGTAATAAAAGTAAATAACAACTGAGCGGTAAGAAAACATGTAAAGCATTCCATCATGCTATATTGGACAGTACAACCCTTTGAGAAAACAGTAAATCGTGAAAATCCTTTAGAAATATCAGGTTCAGTTAAAAACCTCTTTTGAAAATATCCTCTTCCAACAGTCAAGCATATGAATGTGATATTGGATAGCGCAAGTCAGCACATAAGTCAGCCCCTCGGGCACAGCACTCCGCCAACAAATAAAACTAGGGTATCTGGTAAACAGTGCAAGAAGTAACATGGATGCCAATGACATAAGAGTGCTAAATGTCATGACACGTAGTACAAATAGGAACCAATGCATGAATGCAATGCAATGCACATGACCGCCGCGGCGCGCAACCCGATTCATTTGGGTACCCGCGCTCACTGTGGGGGTTCAGACTCTGGAGAGGCTCCTACAGCCCAAGCGCAATATCAATATCACATCGCTCCGGCGTGTAGCCCGATCCATCCTCAGTCCATAATATGCATGTGAGGCACTAGGGCGATGTCAAGTAATAGTTCTCAGCTCCAAATGTTAGAAATGTAGTTTAAGTTTTAAAACCTTAAAAGTATGACTAGACATTTCAAAACAGTGTTTAACTCAGGACTGAAATCATTTAACATGCTAAGTATCATGGACACAGCGATAATAATCCCTAAAGGATTCAAATAATCGACAAGAAGCCCAAAACATGGCAATCAGCCCAAATCATTATGATAACAAGTAGTTTTAGTCAAATACGTAGTAATTTCATCAATCGGGACGAACCAAGTCACAATCCCCAACGGTGCTCTACGCCACGCTTGCTATCTGGCATGCAAGTCACCTCAATACAGCACTATGATGTTCAAATGCGGGGTTTCAAACCCTCAGGGTATCATTTACAAGTATTACTCACCTCGAACCGACGAAATCTCAAGCTCACGATGCTTTTCCCCCTTAATTCGGCCTCCTCGTGCGTCGAATCTAACCAAAAATAGAGCAAATACATCACACTATGCCAAGGGAACAATACCCAATCAAAAACAATCAAAATATAGCAAAAATCTCGAAACTAACAAAACCTGAGCCCCGGGCCCACTTCTCGAAAAATTACAAAACTCACATCACCGGATTCCTCTCCTTGCCATGAGTCCGTACATATCAAATTCACAAGAATCGGAGTCCATCGGCCCCTCAAATCCCTATTTTAAACTCTCTTAAGTTCAAGTCCTAAATCACCATTTTTGACCTTTGTTTCCTTGATTATTCAGTCTAAATCCATGTTTTCACACCATAAAATCATATTCTACGTCCAAGAATCCATACCTGATTAAAGCCCTCAAAACTCTCTTCAAAATCGGCCAAAACCATATTAGTCCGAAGTGAAAATGTTGTGTTCTTTCACATATTCGTGAAGAAGATTAATTTCACTTAACTGCCAGGCATTTTGCTTCTACGCATAAATCACCGCTTCTATGACTTCCGCATATGCGGTCCATGCCCGCTTTTTGCGGACTTTTCACTTAAGGCACCTATCGCTTCTGCGGTCCCTGCTTCGCTTCAGCGGGACCGCCTATGCGGTCCATTATTTCGCTTCTGCGGAACCTGAATAGGATTCCTATTTCCGCTTCTGCGAGGCCCAACTCGCTTCTGCGGGACCTCTTATGCGGTACTCTTTCTGCTCCTGCGGAATCTGGAAAGGTCTAAGACTTCCACTTCTATGCTCCTCAAACCGCTTCAGCGAGACCGCACTTGCGGTCCAATAACCGCAGGTGCGAAACCAACAGATACCAGCAATTTTGAACATGCAATTAACTCCAAAAACCTTCCGTTTAACCACCCGAATTCACCCCGAGGCCCCCGGGACCTCAACCAAAAGCACAGACATGATCCAATACCCTATTCAAACTTTTTCCATTCTTAAAAACACATCTAACAACACAAAATTCTCATTTTTCATCAATTTCAAGCCTAAGTTCTTCAAATTCTTCCGAAACTCACATTCAATCAAAAACCCAACCAAACGACGTCCGAGTGACCTGAAATTTTGCACACACATCACAAATCACATATCAAAGCTACAGCACCTCTTGGAATTCCATTCCGACCGTCGGATTAAATTCTCACCTATCAAGCGGAATTCGCCAAAATGCTAACTTCGCCAATTTAAGCCTAATTCGACACCGGACCTCCAAAATCAATTCTGATCTCACTCCTAAGTCACAAATCACCTCCCGAAGCTAACCAAATCACCGAAAACCACATCTGAGCCCTCTAACTCATAAGTCAAATTCTAGTTGACTTTTCCAAACCAAGTCTTCCTTAAGGAGACTAAGTGCCTCATTCCTACCAAAACCAATCCGAATCAACTCTAACAATTTTCATGTTTGAGTAATAATTTTTTTGTTCACTGTAACAACCCGACCGATCGTTTTATGTATTTTAGCCTTGATCCCTTATGAAGTGTTCATAGCTACCCCGATACTTCATGATGCTTTAGTTCGTCTAGTGGGCCTTATGGAGAGTGTTACTCAGGCCGACATACTTCCTGTAGCACTAGCCATCTCTCGGGATGGAGGAGTAGCACAGACTCCCGTTACTCACACTCCGGAGTAGATGGCTCCCTAGTTTTAGACTCCAGCAGCTCAGTTAGTTGGTGTAGTTTTGTCGGCTGTTGCAGCACAGATCAGTGATGGATCAACTATGTCTTTGGAGGGTTTGTAGAGGTTGGACAGGTTCACCAATCTTTTTACTACTACCTATGGCATTAAATATTCAGAGGATCCCCAAGACTATTTGGACAGTTGCCATGAGGTTCTATGGAACATGGGGATAGTGGAGACCAATGGGGCCGACTTTGTTGCTTTTCGCTTATCAGGTTTTGCCAAGAAATTATGGAGAGATTATTGTTTGGCCAGGGTTACCAGCTCTCACTTGGTACTAGTTCTCGCAGCTATTCTTGGAGAAGTATCTTCCTATCAATCATAGAGAGGACTATCAGAGGAAGTTTGAGTTCCTTCAGTAGGGTTCTATGATTGTCACTCAGTACGAGACTAGATTTATTGATTTGGCCCGTCATGCTCTTGTTATCCTTCCCACCTAGAGAGAGAGGGTGAGGAAGTTTATTGAGGGACTCGCTCAGCCTATCAAATTGCAGATGGCTATGGAGACGGGGAACGAGATTTCTTTACACGATGCGGCCAATATGGCCCGGCAAGTTGAGGCAGTTCTATCTCAGAGGAGTGGTCAGGGGTCTGACAAGAGGCCTCGACATTCTACTACGTTTAGTGGTGCCTTGTCTGGAGGAAGGGATTCTTTTGATAAAGGCCATCATCCTAGGTCGTTTCATTCAGCACTTCAGACATCTCATGGA
Source organism: Nicotiana glauca (assembly GCA_026770625.1). Taxonomy (NCBI): domain Eukaryota; kingdom Viridiplantae; phylum Streptophyta; class Magnoliopsida; order Solanales; family Solanaceae; genus Nicotiana; species Nicotiana glauca. Next base: position 214,466 of record MU704563.1, read on the forward strand.
GCTTCAAGAGATCATGGACCTAATATACCTCCTTCAGGACATCCAACTTATACTGCACTGCCAGCTCCTATCAGAGCACCTCCTTTTTAGAGTTATTATCGTGGTCAATCGACCCGTCAGGTTCAGTCTCAGTTTCCTCAGCCACAATATTCAGATGGATGCTTTGAGTGTGATGAGTATGGGCATGTCGTGAGGACCTGTCCAAGATTAGTGGGTGTTTAGTCACAGCAGTAGAGTTATCGTGCCATAATTCCAGCACCGCCTGCCCAGCCAGCTAGAGGTAGGATTTAGGGAGCCAAAGGTAGGGGTCAGCCCGCTAGAGGTGGAGGTCAGGCCGTTAGAAGTGGAGGACAAGCCGCTAGAGATGGAGGACAGCCAGTAGGAGGCCGTCCTAGAGATGTAATTCAGGGTCGTGGGGCCCAGCCCTGATGTATGCTTTTCCAGCTTGGCCTGAGGCTGAGTCCTCCGATGTTGTTATCACAGGTACTATTTTGGTTTGTAGTAGAGATGCTTCAGTTCTATTCGATCCAAGGTCTACGTACTCCTATGTGTCTTCTTATTTTGCTTCATATTTGGTTGTGCCTCGTGATTCTTTGAGTGCTCTCGTATATGTGTCTACGCCGGTAGGGGGTTCTATTATTGTAGATCGTATCTTTCGTTCTTGTGTGGTTGTTATTGGGGGTCATGAGACTAGAGTATACCTTCTACTTCTCGATATGGTAGATTTCGATGTCATTTTTGGGATCGATTAGTTGTCACCTTATCATGCTATATTGGATATTCACGCCAAGACCGTGACCTTAGCATTGTCGGGGTTGCCTTGATTAGAGAGGAGGGGGCTCCTGGTTATTCTACTAGCTGGGTTATCTCTTATATGAAGGCTCGATGTATGGTCGAGAAGGGGTGTTTGGCTTACTTGGGTTATGTTTGTGATTCTAGTGTTGAGGTTCCTTTTATGGCTTCTGTGCCAGTTGTTTGGGAGTTTCCCAAAGTATTTCCTGTAGACCTACCTGGGATGCCACCCGATAGGGATATTAACTTTTGTATTGATTTGGCTCCGGGCACTCAGCCTATTTCTATCCCGACATACCGCATGGCCCCGCCAGAGTTGACGAAATTGTAGGAGCAGTTGTAGGATTTGCTTGATAAGGGCTTTATTAGACCTAGTGTCTCGCCCTGGGGTGTGTCAGTATTGTTTGTTAAGAAGAAGGATGGATCGATGAAGATGTGTATAGATTATTGCCAGTTGAACAAATCCACCATCAAGAACAAGTATCCATCACTGAGGATTGATGATTTGTTTGATCAACTTCAAGGTACCAAGGTATTTTTGAAGATTAATTTGAGATCTAGCTACCATCAGTTAAGGTAGTTCTATCTGAGAGGAGTGGTCAGGGGTCTGACAAGAGGCCTCGTCATTCTGCTAGGTTTAATGGTGCCTCGTCTGGAGGATGGGATTCTTTTGATAGAGGCCATCATCCTAGGCCATTTCATTCATCACTTTAGACATTTCATGGAGCTTTAGGGGGTCGTGGACCTAATATACCTCCTTCAGGACAGCCAACTAATACTGCATTGCCAGCTCCTATCACAGCACCTCCTTTTCAGAGTTATTATAGTGGTCAGTTGGCCCGTCAGGTTCAGTCTCAGTTTCCTCAACCACAGTATTCAGATGGATGCTTTGAGTGTGGTGAGTATGGGCATGTCGTGAGGACCTGTCCAAGATTAGTGGGTGTTTAGTCACAGCAGTAGAGTTCTCGTTCCATAATTTCGGCACCGCCTACCCAGCCATCTAGAGGTAGGAGTTAGGGAGCCAAAGGTAGGGGTCAGCCCGCTAAAGGTGGAGGTCAGGCCGTTAGAGGTGGAGGACAGGTCGCTAGAGATGGAGGCTAGCCAGTAGGAGGCCGTCCTAGAGATGTAATTCAGGGTGGTGGGGCCCAGCCTTGATGTTATGCTTTTCCAACCTGGCCTGAGGTTGAGTCCTCTGATGCTTTTATCACAGGTACTATTTCGGTTTGTAGTAGAGATTCTTCAGTTCTGTTTGATCCAAGGTGTACGTACTCCTATGTGTCTTCTTATTTTGCTTCATATTTGGTTGTGCCTCGTGATTCTTTGAGTGCTCCCGTATATGTGTCTATGCCGATAGGGGATTCTATTATTGTAGATCGTATCTTTCGTTCTTGTGTGGTTGGTATTGGGTGTCATGAGACTAGAGTAGACCTCCTACTTCTCGATATGGTGGATTTCGATGTCATTTTTGGGATGGATTGGTTGTCACCTTATCATGCTATATTAGATAGTCACGCCAAGACCGTGACCTTAGTATTGCCGGGGTTGCCTTGATTAGAGAAGAGAGGGCTCCTGGTCATTCTACTAGCAGGGTTATCTCTTATATGATGGCTCGGTGTTTGGTCGAGAAGGGGTGTTTGGCTTACTTGGGTTATGTTTTGATTCTAGTGTTGAGGTTCCTTTTATGTCTTCTGTGCCAGTTGTTTGGGAGTTTCCCAAAGTATTTCCTGTAGACCTGCCTGGGATGCCACCCGATAGAGATATTGACTTTTGTATTGATTTGGCTCCGGGCACTCAGCCTATTTCTATCCCGACATACCGCATGGCCCCGCCAGAGTTGACGGAATTGTAGGAGCAGTTGCAGGATTTGCTTGATAAGGGCTTTATTAGACCTAGTGTCTCGCCCTGGGGTGCGTCGGTATTGTTTGTTAAGAAGAAGGATGGATCGATGAAGATGTGTATAGATTATTGCCAGTTGAACAAAGCCACCATCAAGAACAAGTATCCATCTCCGAGGATTGATGATTTGTTTGATCAACTTCAAGGTACCAAGGTATTTTTGAAGATTGATTTGAGATCAAGCTACCATCAGTTGATTATTAAGGCATCTGATGTCCATGAGACAACCTTTTGGACTTGATATGGGCATTATGAGTTCCTAGTGATGTCATTTGGGTTGAAAAATTCCCCTATAACATTTATGGATTTGATGAACTGGGTGTTCAAGCCCTATCTGAATTCCTTTGTAATTGTTTTTATTGATGATATCTTGATCTACTCCCGCAGCCGAGAGGAGCATGAGAAGCACCTCGACTAGTTCTTCAGACTCTGAGAGACAACCAGTTGTATGCTAAGTTTTTGAAATGTGAGTTTTGGTTAAGTTCAGTTGCATTCCTTGGTCACGTTGTATCGGCAGAAGGTATTCAAATGGATCCTAAAATATTGGGGCAGTCAAGGATTGGCCTAGACTCGTACCAGCTACAGAGATCCAAATTTTCTTGGGTTTGGAAGGTTATTATCATCGGTTTGTGGAGGGGTTTTCATCTATAGAAATCCCAATGACCAGGTTGACCCATAAGGGTGTCCGGTTTAGGTGGTCAGACGAGTGTGTGGCGAGCTTTCAAAAGCTCAAGACAGCTTTCACTACGGCGTCGGTGTTAGTATTGCCCACAGGTTCAGGGCCATATACAGTATATGGTGACACATCTCGTATTGAACTTGGTGCGGTGTTGATGTATAATGGAAAGGTTATTGCATATGCTTCGCGGAAGTTGAAGATTCACGGGAAGAATTATCCAGTTCATGACTTGGAGCTAGCAGCCATTGTTCACGTGCTGAAGATTTGGAGGCATTATTTATATGGCATGTCGTGTGAGGTGTTCACGGATCATAAGAGTTTGCAGTATTTGTTCAAGCATAAGGAGCTTGATTTGAGGTAGATAAGGTGGTTGGAGCTATTGAAAGACAATGATATCACCATCTTGTATCATCTTGGGAAGGCCAATGTTGTAGCCGATGCTTTGAGTAGGAAATCAGCCAGCATGGGAAACCTTGCATATATTCCGATCGGTGAGAGGCCGCTTGCTTTGGATGTTCAGGCTTTGGCCAATCAGTTTGTAAGGTTGGATGTTTCCAAGCCCAGTCGTGTTCTAGCTTGCACGGTTGCTTGGTCTTTATTATTTGAGCGCATCAGAGATCGGCAGTATGATGACCCTCATTTACTGGTCCTTAGGGACACAATGCGGCATAGTGGTGCCAAGCAGGTTACAATTGGAGATGATAGAGTCTTGAGGATGTGGGGTCGTATTTGTGTGCCTAATATGGATGGACTTCGTAAGTTGATTCTAGAGGAGGACCATAGTTCTCGGTATTCTATTCATCCGAGTACCACTAAGATGTATCAAGATTTACGGTAATATTATTGGTGGAGGAGGATGAGTAGCTCGGTGTTTGAATTGTCAACAGTTAAAGTATGAGCATTAGAGACCTGATGGTTTTCTTCAGAAGATTGAGATTCCTGAGTGGAAGTGGGAGCGTATCAATATGGACTTCTTTGTTGTACTCCCATAGACTTAGAGGAAGTTCGACGCAGTATGGGTTATTGTAATTAGGCTGACTAAGTCAGCACATTTCATTCCTTTGGCAGTTTCCTATTCTTCGGACCGATTGGCAAAGATCTATATCCGTAAGATCGTTCGTCTTCATGGTGTGCCAATGTCTATCATTTCTGATCGAGGTATGCAGTTTACCTCGTATTTCTGGAGGGCAATACATCGGATTTGGGTATACGGGTCGAGTTGAGTACATCATTTTATCCTCATATGGACGGACAGTCCGAGCGTACTATTCAGATTTTGAAGGATATGCTCCAAGCATATGTTATTGACTTTGGAGGTTCTTGGGAAGTTCTTGCCATTAGCGTAGTTTGCCTACAACAACAATTATCAATCGAGCATCCAGATGGCTCCTTATGAGGCATTGTATGGTAGACAATGTCGATCGCCAATTGGATGGTCTGAGCCAGGGAGGCTCGGTTATTGGGTATAGATTTAGTACCGGATGCCTTGGATAAGGTTAATATCATTCAGGATAGACTTCGTACAGCTCAGTGTAGGCAAAAATGTTATGTCGGCTGTAAGGTTCATGATGTGGCATTCATGGTCGGAGAGCAAGTGTTGCTTCGGGTGTCGCCCATGAAGAGTGTGATGAGATTTGGGAAGAAGGGAAATTTAAGCCCTAGGTTTATTGGACCTTTTGAGATCCTTGATCGTGTGGAAGAGGTGGCTTACAGACTTGCGTTGCTGCCAGGTTTATTAGTTGTGCATCCATTGTTTCATGTGTCCGTGATTTGAAAGTATCACGGTGATTCATCCCAAGTGTTAGCCTTCAGTAATATCCAGTTGGACCAGGATTTGACCTACGACGAGCCGGTAGCCATTCCAGACCGACAGGTTCGTCAGTTGAGATCGAAAAGTTACCCTTCGGTTCATGTGCAGTGGAGAGGTCAGCCTGTTGAGGCAGCTACATGGGAGTCCGAGTCCGATTTACAGAGCAGATATCCCTATCTTTTTTACAACTCATGTACTTTTCTATGTCCGTTCGAGGACGAACGGTTCTTTTAAAGGTAGAGAATGTGATCACTCAAAAGGTCATCTTTTGTTTTAGAATCCGTTTTCCTTTTCTGAGGCCTTGAAAACCTCCTTTTATCTCTCCTCAATTTGCGTGCGCAGCCCGAGCGCGATGCCGAAAAGCTTTTATGTGAAAAATTCAAGAAATAATGATTTTTGGCTTAAAAAGATGAGTTTAGTTGACTTCGGTAAATAATTTGGGTAAACAGACCTGGGCCTGCGTTCTGACGGTCCCAGAGGGTGCGTAGTAAAATATGGGACCTGAGCGTATGCCCAAAATCGAATTTCGAGGTTCCTAACCCAAGAAATAAATTTTTTAAGAAAATTGTTTAGTTGAAAATATAATGGCTTTTGGAAAATGAATAAGATTTGATATTGTTGGTATCGAGCTCGTATTTTAGTTTCGGAGCCCGATATAGGTCTGCTATGGTATTTAAACCTTATCTGTAAAATTTGGTAAAAACGGAAGAGATGTAATTCAGACCCTTAGTTGAGAAAATAGAAATTTTGATCTATCTTGAAAATTTCATAAGTTTTGATGTTGAATTCATAGTTCTAGATGTTATTTTGGCGGGGCATCACAACATATACGACCTGCAACACTTTATACTAAAACGGAAATGAAATACGGAATGAAATATAACAGAAATTTGCATTAAATGAATACGGAAATCAGTCGTTCTCCGCTACTCAGCTATAACCAATCCTTAGGGAGTTTCAACATCTCAGTAATAAACTTTAATAGAAATCAATGCTAAAAACAATACCTGATGTGGCATGCATCCAGATCCCACCATATCAATAATAATAATATCAATGTTCACCCTTATTACTCCTTGTTGCGACATGCAACCCGATCCCACTAGTCCACCTTATTACTCCTTAACACATATCACCCTTATTCCTCCTGTTGCGATGTGCAACCCGATCCCATATGTCCACCCTTATTACTTCTTGTTGCGGCATGCAATATGATCCCACCAGACAATTACATTCACCCTTATTCCTCCTATTGCGGCGTGCAACCCGATCCTAATATATATATATATATATATATATACGTATTTGCACCAATCACAAAAATAAAAATAAGTGTTTCACAAGTTAACTAAAATCCTCCACAACACTTATACCTCAATCCACACAATAAAATATAATTACGAATATGAAACTTCACTAGTTACAACTACACAGTGAGACCAACCAAAGTATGATATAAACACCAATAAACCAATATAATCCAAAAGGTTAATAAAACGAAAACATGAAACAAATAAATACTTCAACAAAGAAAACAACAGTTAATGTGAAGCAATTACACATGGAAATATTTATGAGCAAGTAACAATTAAGATATGAGAGCAATATATAGGGAAACGGGAAGGGAACTTGCAAAAATAATAATTTGGTGGCGCATAGGTACTCGTCACCACACCTATAAGCCACACATTTGGAATTTCACATAGCAAATACGTCGAGGATCCCTAATCCCTCAAATCAAGGTTAGATCAAATACTTACCTCAAGCCAACGGGTATTTCAAAGCTCAATCACTGCTTTACCTCTTGATTCCACCACTAATTCACTCGTATCTAGTTATAATTAACTTAATAACTAAATGCAAAAGAAAACAATTCCAATGCATAATTATAGATTTTCTAATATTTTTTCCAAAAAGTAAAAAACCCGACCCGGGGCCCTCTTGGTCTAAACTCAAAATTCGGACCAAGACTCGATTACCCATTCACCCTCGAGCCTGGATATACAACTGGTTTTGGAATCCGACCCCAAATCAAGGTCTAAATACCAAATTTATAAAAATCCCTAATTCTACCTAAACCCCCAATTTTTACCATAGAAATCTTAGATTGTTGGTTGGAAATTCAAGAAATGTGATGAGAAAGTGAAAGATAATGAGTCAGGATCACTTACCAAAGTTTTGGGGAAGATTTGGTCTTGGGAGAATCGTCTCAAGGGTTTTAGGATTTGAGAGATATGAAAAATGGGTGAAAATCCCATCTAAGTTCCAACTTAGCAGGTGCAGATGTCGCAATTGCGATAAGGACATCGCAAATGCGAACCTTCACAATTTCTTCTGCTTTTGCAAATGTGAAGCATTTGGTTGCAAATGCAAAGTCTCCTCCTGCCTTACTATTTCGCAAATGCGAAGAATGGTTCGCAGTTGCGAACACTGGCCTCCACAGCTACTCTTCGCAATTGCGATGAGTAGGATGCAAATGTGAACCCAACAGTGGTCGCAAACGCGAGGCTTGATCTCGCAATTGCGAGATCAGAGGCTCTGCAACCGAGCTGAAACACACCAGCAAAACTTCTAAGATCAAAACGCTTTATAGCCTACTCAATAGAAAAAGATGTTGAAAATTAAGTGCTTGTTTAGATCTAGCATATGGACACTAATGATTAGCATAATTAAATGAAGATATGATTCTTAACTATAGAAGATGTTCAAGAATAATGTCAACAGTTTTTAAAAAGAGGAAACATTTATCTGTATTAATTTTTTTATATAAAGTCAAATTAAGGTAATAAGTGTGTGTGTATATGTCATGTATTTACGAAATGAATGTAAACCGATTCCATCTTTTCTTTATTTATGGATAGGGAATAAAACATCAACCTAGTGTAAAAAAATAAAAAAAGAGAATCTACATTTTTTTCTCAATCGTTCTTAATGTAAAACATTATTCTCGTACTAGATGAAAAGCCTAGTTTGAAGAGACAAGGAAGAAAGAATTTAAATTATTCTCTTGCTAGGATACTTAAACTAAAAGCCTAATAGAATTTGGTACTATTTTATTAAAGTAAATCATGCTTTAATGTGAGGTAAACACATCAATATTTTTATAATAATAAAGTTATTCTTTACTTCCTAAAAGTCTCGATCTCCCATGAAAGCTAAGTTAGCCACGTATCCTAGGCCACAAACTGCAGCTAATAATATGTGACGATCCAAAGGGTCATCACTTATTTTCTCAGTCATTTTCGGGCTTCCGAGGCCTTGAAAACCTCATTTATAGTTATTTCGATTTGCGTGCGCAGTCCGGGCGCGAAGCCGGAAAACTTTTATGTTGAAATATATGAATTATGTGAAAAATTTGAAGAATTTTAATATTTATATTGATATAATTGACTTTGGTCAATATTTTTGGTAAACGGACCCGGACCCGTGATTTGACGGTCTCGAAAAATCCGTAGAAAAATATGAAACTCGGGCGTATGCCCGGAATCGAAATCCGAGGTCCAGAACCCCGGTAAAAGAATTTTTCTGTTAAATTATTTTCTGAAAATATTTAAGGAAAATAAAAATGAAATCTGATCAAAAAGTAAAGGTATTTGGCTCGTATTTTGGTTCCGACGCCCGGTACATGTCATAAATGTTGGTTAAGCACTTCTTGTAAAGTTTGGTTGAAAACGGACGTTGTTTGACGTGTTTCGGCCTTAAATTGGAAAATTTGGAAGTTATGAAATTTTGAAAGATTTCTTGGATTTTAAGGATCAAATCATTGATTTTGATGTTATTTTGGCGATTTGATCGCTCGAGCAAGTTCGTATAATGTTATTGAGTTAGTATGCATATTTGGTTTGGAGCCCCGAGGGCTCGGAATTATTTTGGAGGTGGTTCGGGGTGTTTTAGACTTAGAAAATCTGGTATTTTTGCTGGTTGCTGGTGTCCAGGTTTTTTGTTCTATGCGATCGCATAGGCATGTCTGCGATCGCATAGAGTTAATTGAGAAGTCATTGATTTGTTCTATGCGATCGCATTGGTTCTTCCGCGATCGCATAGAGTTAATTTGGTAGTCATCAGTTTGTTCTATGCGATCGCATTACTCCTCCGCGATCGCATAGAGTAAATCTTGAAGTCCAGGAAATCCTTCTATGCGATTGCATTACTCCTACGCGATCGCATAGAGTAAATGTTGAGGCCCAGGATTCCTTCTATGCGATCGCATTACTTCTCCGTGATCGCATAGAGCAAAGTTTAGCCCCCCTTATTTTCTTCTATGCGATCGCATCCCAGGCCCTATGATCGCATAGAGCAATTTCGCCCAGTGATTTTTGAGTTCTAAAAAATAGAACAGAACGGGATTTTATCCCAATTCTCAAAACTCTCTCTTCTCCAACAGCATTTTTGGGCGATTTTCATCAAACTTTTTGGGTAAGTGATTCTTGACTCGTTTTCTTCATCTTCCATCAATATTATTCGAATTCTTAGTCCTAAACATGTGTAAATGAGTAGAAAAATTAGAGAAATGGGTATAGTTAGGGTTTTCAAAGAATATGTAATTTAGACCTCGTTTTGGGGTCGAACTTAAGAACAAATTATATATTTGAACTCGTGGATGGATGGATGGGTGAATTTATTTTGGTTCAAACCTCGTGTTTTGACCACGTGAGCCCGGGGTCAATTTTTACTATTTCGGGCAGAATGTTGTAGAAAATATATTTAGCAATTTGAACTAGTTTGTTAAGTAGTATTGATGTTATTAAATCAATTGTGTATAGATACGGTTTAATTGGAGCCAAATTCGAAAGGAAAAAGACATTGCTAATGATTGAGTTGCCCGTAGACCTTCGAGATAAGTGTTTGATCTATCCTACCTTGAGGGAATAGGAGCTGAGTATAATTGCTATTTGTTATATGTTGTGTCCGACGTATAGGCATGGTGACGAGTATCTATACGTCGGGGGTCGAGCATGACCGTGAGTCTTAAATTGATAATCTTATGTGATTATATGGAAGGAAATGATTATTGGTTTCATACCGGTAATATATATATTGTTGATTAAAGATTATTGATTTCATACCGGTAATATATACATTGTGGATTAATTATTATTGGTTTAATACCGATAATATATATATAGTGTTGATTAAAAATTATTGATTTCCTACCGGTAATATATATTGATTATTGTTATTGGCCATAGATGCCGGTGACACATTAATGAAATGGGATCGTGTGGCGCGCCGACCACTTATATATTATGAAATGGGATCGTGTGGCACGCCGACCACTTATATATAATGAATCGGAATCGTGTGGCACGCCGACCACTAACAGATAATGATTGTTGATATTGATCGTAATTGCCGGTGACCTATTGTGTACTGCTTTGATAAATAAATGAAAGTTTTATATTAAAAACAAGAGCGAGTGGTTGCACTCCTGTAATAAGAGGAGTTGAATTTGAAAGTGAATTAAATTCCTTTATATTATTTCTAGCAATGTATATATACATCCTGTGGCTACTCCAGAGCATGTTTTCTCTTCTTAAATATTAGATGTTGTTTTTCTGCTATTTTGTTGCATATATATATTTTTAACTGTACAGGTTTATGTGGGTGTCTGGTACTAGCCTTGTCACTATTTCGCTGGGATATGCCAGACACTTACCAGCACATGGGGTCGGTTGTGCTGATGCTACACTCTGTGCTCTTTTTGTGCAGATACAGGTTTTGGACAGCAGCAGCGGCAGTAGTGCGATTGTTGATACTCCTACCACCGAGACATTGAGGTAGCCTTGCAGGCGTCCGCAGGACCCGTTTTCTCTTCTATCCTTACTTTTCAGTCTGTTATCTCATGTATTCGAGATAAACAGTTTTGTATTTCTTTCAGACGGTTATGTGTATTATTCTTAGAAGTTCGTGAGTATTGTGACACCAGTTCTTGGGTAGTGATTTATGTTTGAATTTCGGTATCGCAACTAGCTACGTTTACTAAGTCTTTCGTTAAATTAATTTATTCCGATGTAATCATATTAATATTGTTAAATATTTTTAAAATGAGAGTTGTAAAATGGATAGATAAGTAAGAGTTGGCTTGCCTAGCTTCCATTAGTAGGCGCCATCACGACTCCCGATGGTGGGAAATCAGGATCGTGACATAGTATTTTTAAGTTTCCAAATATGATGAGAAAAAGGTGAAAAATTATCTTCTTTATATTTGTACAAAATACATATGAAAGTAATTGCAGACACATAATATTTCAACTCTCCAGGATGTTAGCTTTATTCATCATTTTCAAAATAAAATAAAATAAAAAATTCACCCGATCAATACGAAATTACTGAATTGCAATTCATAAATTAGAACTTCTACCCAAATAATATGACACTTTGGTAATTTAAAAGCTTTAAACTTTGTAGGTTATCTTAGTTAGGAAAGGAATTCGCTATGATGCGTTTATCTTGAAGTAATAATGTAAATAGTATCTAGTTGGCAGATTAACTATACATTACGAAAATAAATGCTAAATTTATGCATAACTAATTGTATAAGCTCTCACTATTTATTACGGAGTAGGAATGAGATTTTTTGAATCCTAGCAGATTTACACATTCTATTACGTAAAACACATACAAATAAATCGTTATATAGAATATATAATGCATGACGATATTAAATTATAAGCTAGTGACTATCATGTTGAGGCAAACCTTCAACGTAATATTTTGCATGAGCCTTCAACTCATATTAAGGAACGACAAAATAAAACTATTTTATACATTGAGAAATTTCATAAACTATTTGTTGTTGACATATTAAGAGAAAACGATTAATAAAAATAAAAATAATCGTTTATTAAAAATTGTTTTATAATAATTTGACAAACTTTGGAATGAAGTTCTTCATTTTGAACCAAGATAGTGTATATAACATTATCGTTTTTATTTTAAAAAATTAAAATAAAGATATTTTTTTCACTCTATGAAAAGAGATAAATAAAAAAAGTAAATTATAAAATACTAAAACGTTACAACATAGGATTACGCACTTCATAGAAAAAATTCTATAAATACTATGCAGCCCCCCTCATTATAGTCTTCCAGATCCTAAGATTTATTAACATAGAGAAAAAAACCCAACAATCTTAACTTAAGATTGAACAATGGCGGAGTATAAGTACAATCAATTCAAAGGACAACCATATCAGTGCCAAGGAAGGTATCGCTCTGGTGTTCTCTTTAGGCGATCGAGATGGTGATGCAACTTCGTTCCGCCGAAGGACCGTTCTAGAAGTCCTAGCCATATCAATGGTAAAATCCTTCTCTAAAAAGAAGATGGAAGAGTGTAAAAGATGATGGGTTTTTGACTCGTGAATTTGAAGATGAGGATATCAAGCAGTCGATATATTTAAAGGACCCGCTTGGGCAGCGGTAGAGACGAGTCGATAGGCAGTTCGCGGGTTCCTCGATAATCGCATTTGATGGCAACCCTCGCACGATTTTTTGGGATATGGTATTTAATGCTCTTATAGGTTGACGTCAAGGCAATGATGCCCTCGAAATGGCAGTTCAAAATCGTTTCCTATAACTTCATTAAAGAAACACGGAGACTATCTGTATACGGCAAAATTAGAGTGACCAATTTCCCACCATCGGAGGATTTCGGAAGATCGCCTCAAAGCCTCGAGGCCGCAAAGATGCGCTCAAATATTCTTCCTTAGAACCCATCAACACCCGACCTTAAGAGGATATAGGTTGGGGATAAAGTAAAAATGTGAGTTCCCAAGACGCGGCTAAGTCTGACAACGCCTAGCCAAGCTATTTTGAGCCCTGATCGGGGCGTCACTTCCAGCCGTCCCATCTCCACACCTTTATAGCTAATGTATGTCTTACCATATAAGCTTCCCCCTTTTATATAAAAGGGATTCTGATTATTTTGTAAAGGACTGATGTTGCTCCAAAGACTCTACATGAAATATATGATAACTCTCTCTCTTTCTCTCTAATACACTCTCTTGATATGGTTGCTCTATCTTATTATCTTCATACTCGTTCTACATTTATTGCTTATTGTTGGTCATAAAGAGCCTCCTTTAATATTATTGCATCTGTTAACCCTTCCCCGATTGCCACTGGTAGCTCGAGCCTGAGCTAGGGACCGGACCTCGAGGCCCCAAATCGACCAGCTCGAGGCCCCGAAAGGCTATCTCTCGGTTCGATTATCGCTTTATTTTAGCTCGCATCCCGCCTTTAAACTATACACACATAGAATCAACTGCTCCACGAAACTAGCATAAAAATAGATCATGTATTTTTAGAGTCCCATTAACAAATTTAATTGTTATTACCGCTTTTACGGTAAACAGAGTTGAAGGAACAACTAAAGGACTTACTTGAAAAAGGCTTTATCAGACCTAGTACATTACCATGGGGAGCACTTATGTTATTTGTGAGGAAGAAAGATGGTTCCTTATAGATGTGTATAGATTATAGATAGTTGAATAAGGTGACGATCAAGAATAAGTACCCGCTCCTGAGGATTGATGATTTATTTGATCAGTTGGATGGTGCCAAGTGTTTCTCAAAGATATACTTGAGGTACGGGTACTATCAAGTAAGGGTTAAGGAGAAAGATATTCTGAAGATAGCATTCAGGACCGAAATGGGGACTTTGAGCTTTGTGTTCTGTTGTTCGGTTTGACCAATGCCCCAACAGTATTCATGGACTTGATAAACTGTGTGTTCATACCCTTTTTAGATCTGTTCGTAATTGTATTTATTGACAATATATTGGTATATTCTCTTTCAGAGGGTGAGCATGTAAATCATTTGTGTACTGTACTCAGAGTTCTACAAAAAGAGAAGTTGTATGCCAAATTCTCTAAATTTGAATTCTGGTTGAACTCTGTAGCTTTCCATAGGCATATTATTTTGGGTGAAGGTATCCGGGTTGATACACAAAATATTAAAGCAGTAAAGACTTGGCCCAGACCCACGACACCAACGGAGGTTCATAGCTTTCTCGGTTTGGCAGGATATTACAGGAGATTTGTAGAGGGATTTTCTTCCCTTTCAGTACCTCTAACAAAGTTGACTCACAAGGGAGCAAAGTTTCAATGGACTGATGCTTGCGGATGGAGTTTCAAGGCATTGAAGGATAGATTAACTTCAGCACCGGTTCTAACGCTCCCAGAAGGGACTGATGGTTATGTTATCTATTGTGATGTGTCGAGAATTGGACTGGTTGTGTACTGATGCAGCATGGTAAGGTTATAGCTCATGCTTCTAGGCAACTAAGAAAGAACGAGAAGAATTACCCAACCCACGATTTAGAGTTAGTTGCAGTGATTCATGCACTAAAGATATGGAGGCACTACTTGTATGAAATTCATGTTGATATCTATACCGATCATAAGAGCCCCCAATATATCTTCAAGAAAAAAGAATTGAATTTACGTCAAAGGAGATGGTTGGAGGACGTTGATATTTTATACCATTTGGAAGGAGAACATGATAGCCGACGCCCTCAGTCGTAAATCTATGGGTAACCTATCATATTTATAGCTAAATAAGAGGGGAATGTCTCATGAGATTCATCAGTTTGCTAATTACTAGACTCGGGTGATATTGGAATTACTATTCAGGATACGAGAACATCCTCTTTAGTAATTGAAGTGAAGGAACGCTAGTACGAGGATCCTGTGTTAGTTTATTATAGGGATACCACCCCTTAGAAGGAGAAGATATCATTTGAGATTACAAAAGATGGGGTTCTCAGATATCGAGGACAATTATGTGTCCCTAATACTACAGGGCTGCGCGGCAGGTTCTGGGAGAAACTCACTATTCTCATTATTCTATCCATCCAGGAGCAACAAAGATGTATCATGATATCAGGGAAGTATATTGGTGGGACGGAATGAAAAAGGATATAACGGAGTTTTTTGCCCAATGCCCTAACTGTCAGCATGTCAAGACTGAGCATCAAAAATTCGGTGGACTATTGCAGGCTATGGAGATTCCGACTTGGAAATGAGAAGTAATCAATATGGATTTCATGGTAGGCTTACCTCGTACCCAGTGTAAGTTCGATTCTATATGGGTGATTGTTGATAACCTTACAAAATCAGCCTATTTCTGCATGTTAGGACTACATATTCCACAGAGGATTATGCAAGGCTTTATATTAAGGAGATAGTACAACTATATGGTGTCCCTGTATCTATTATCTCGGATAGAGGAGCTCAATTTACAACTAACCTCTAGAGGTCCTTCCAAAAAGGATTGGGGACTCAGGTAAGTCTTAGTACAATATTTCTCCCCAGACAGACGGACAAGCTGAGCATAATATTCAGGCACTTGAAGATATGTTACAGGCTTGTGTGATAGACTTCAAGGGTAGCTGGGATGATCATCTACCGCTTATTGAGTTAGCATATAATAATAGTTGCCATTCCAATACTTAGATGGTTCCATACGAAGCTATTTACGGACGGAAGTGTAGGTCGCCTATAGGGTAGTTCGATGTTGGAGAAACTACGTTAGGAGGACCAAAATTGGTACAACAGAAAAGCGAGAAAATTAAGTTTATACAGGAAAGACTATTAGCAGCTAAACGCCGTCAGAAGTCTTATGTGAATAATCGACGGCGAGATTTGGAGTTTCAGGTTTACGACTAGGTATTCCTAAAGCTATCACCGATGAAAGGTGTCATGAGGTTTGGTAAGAAAGGAAAACTTAGCCCTCGGTACATTAGACCATATAGGAGCATACGCAAGGTAGGCCAGGAAGCATATGAGTTAGACTTGCCTTTGGACTTAGAGTTTGTACATCCAGTCTTTCATGTGTCTATGCTCCGTAAATGTATCGAATATCCTTCCAGAATCGTGTCAATTGACGATGTCCAGGTCATAGAACAGCTATCATATAAGGGAACTCCCATTGCTATACTAGATAGATAGGTTCGGAGATTAAGGACTAAAGACATAGCTTCATTGAAAGTACTTTGGAGAAACAACAATGTGGAAGAAATGACTTGGGAGGCCGAGTAAGACATGGAGTCTAAATATCCTCACTTATTTCCTCTTCTAGTGAAGGGTCCTACTGAGACATCACAACCTTAAGATACGTGTATGGATTCTTGTATTAGTTATTGTCATTGATCGTGTGAGGCCATTGTCGTTATTGATGATTATGGGCCTATGTGGCATTGAATTATTGATTCTACAGGAAACGTTGGTAGTAGTATTATTACAAAGGTGACTCTGCCAAAGTTTATATAGATCACAGGGAGTTAAACATTCAAGGACAAATATTTCTAAGGGGAGAAGGATGTTACATCTCATATTTTCGTACAAAAAAGTTTCGTTTTCAGTTAATCGACGTCGACTCGGGAATGAGATTATCATGAGTTTACACGCATTCTGCTATCTATAATAAGCAATAAGTAAGTATCGTGAATGATAAAGGGTAAGCGAATCAAAGAAAATAAGTTTCGTTGCAGGTTGTCGATTTGGGATAAAATACGGTCCGAGCTACAATACCCGGTATTTATGGACTAGTGTCATACAAAGTACTACATGACCATGATAGTAAGGTGTATAAGGTATGTTAAAAGTAAGTAGTATTTTAAATAATTTGAGATAATACTTAATTATGTGAGTAACTGATTAATTATTAAATAATGGAAGATTGCCTAGTTAATTAAGAATATATTAGGTAATTAATTAAAGAGTAGGATAAGATCTAACCCCCCACCCACCCACCCCCCAACGTGGAAAGTATTCCTGTCCCATTTAATGAATAGCAATAAAGGTTGCAAGGTGTCACACTTTAAGAAACAAATGTGACACCAAGCTTAATTATGTGGGCCTGCCTAAAAGTAAGGATAAAATTTATAATCTTTTAAAAAGAATTTCAAGCAAAGTAACATTCTTTCTAAGAGTTTTAGCCAAGCTTCCTTACATAGTAATGTTATTTCTTATCTCTTAAGAAAGGGTTTCAACAAAGATGATTTTGCAATAACAACATTATTGCTTCGAGCATTTCATACGAATTGTTCCTTATTCTGATCTCGCCATCACGTGTTTTGTCACAATTAACGTGTGTTAGAGGGGTTGTCAAGAAAATCGACTCATGTATGTTAAAGCTATCCCTTTCTTTCTTTTTTGGTATGATCCATATGATACAAAAGAGACAAGAAAAGGCACAAATTCCATTAATGACTATATTCATAGGAATATTAGATGCCTATGTTCTTGAATTCCCATGTATCTAATTATTAGATCTTTTGTTTATGGGTCTTAAAAAATACATAGTTGATAAAATTTATCCGTAAAGTTTATTGATCTTACTAACATATTTGTATGCATTTCATTCATTTATACATATACATTGATCTAAGATCAGATAGCGCTATATACGTGTATATATATGTACTTATAAGTATATGAGATATGGGAAAAGATTACGGTGTTATATACGCACCACTACTTGATCTACTAGTATATGTTGATGATTTTACCCACATTGACAGAGATTATATGATGGGATGTCCTTAGAGGCCTGATGATGTTATGTACACTATACCTATGCATGACACAACATTTATACGCACGTGCATGACATTATAAATGTTTCAGGATTTACAAAGTTATTTCGACTTACATGTGGAAATCTGTATTTCACGTTTCATTTATGTCTTTTATGTACTGATTTTCATGCCTTACATACTTAGTACACTATTCGTACTGACGCCCTATTTCCCGGAGCTTGCGTTTCATGCCTGCAGGTGCAGTTAGACAAGCTGATGATCCCCCTCATTAGGATCCTTAATCAGCGAGAGTTGGTGTGCTCCATTTGATCGGGAGCCGCTTTTGACCTTGGTACGATATGGTTGTATGCATATATAGGTATGACGGGACCCAGTCCTGTCCTTGTAAAGATTTATATTCTAATAGAGCTTTGCAGATAGTTATGTATAGTTGGATAATATGTGGCCTTGTCGGCTTCCAATTTTGTGTATATTGTTGTCTATAGCAGCCTTGCCGGCTCGCCCCACTGTATTCCGCATGTATATATACATATGTCTTTTGGACATGTCTTCCTCATGTATGTTATTCATGTTTACATCTTAGAAGCATGCTTATGGGTGTTCAACAAGTAAGATTTGGGCACCCATCGCGGCCCATCGACTTGGGTCGTGACACTTTGTGTTTAGGGTTTCTTCTTCTTCTTCATCATCTTCTTCTTCTTTGTTGAAAAATAGGTTTGTTAAATTTATTGTTGTTTTCATAATTTGGTGATTGTAGTTTATTCTTTATAATATTTGAAAGTTATGTTTCGCATTTGAGCTCATTTGGAGTAGATTTTGATGTTGGATTGTTAAAATTGTAAGAACGAGTTCAATTTTTAGAACTTAAGATAAGATTCAAAATCGGAAGTTGCATTAAAGATATTTAAATACTTAATATTTGAATTTCTAAAGTTGCATTTGAAAGATAAGAGGAACTTTATATTTGATTTCTGAAGTTATATTGAAGAGATTGAACTACTTGAAATTGGAACTCCTGAATGTTGGTCCCAAAACGCACACACAAGTATACGTGGTCGTACAAGTAATAATATGATAAGTCGAGTGTCGAGCCCACAGAGATTTATATTAACTACTCACTAACATGCCAATATTGTTATTCCACCAAACTATATGCAATTTCAAGAGTTTAATTATGCTAATTATAAAGTCCAAGTAATAACTAATTTATCAAGTAACGAGTTTATTGTTGTGTATTCAATAGAGATAAATAATCCAGGTTTGTGATCGATTCACCAATCATATTGTATTCTAATTGACTCTTCCCTTCATATAATTCACTCATGGTTGCTAATTAATCGATAAATGCTCTCATAGCCTTCTTCCGAAGTACTACTTTTCTATTCTCAATAGATTAACGCATATATTCCTATGAAATCATCTATTAAGAATGCATTAAGATCATGATATTCAATTAAGCATGGTGTCTAGGTATATTCCTATCCTAACCACAAATCCGCTCCCCCTAAGGGTTAAGATCATGCTCTCTGCAATTCCTCTCTAATCTAAACATGACTTTCCCAAGCATAGCATAGATAGTAAATAGAACTTAACTGATGGCCAGACAATTAAGCAATTAAACTCAGAATTGAAGAGACAGCCATATATGAGAAAATTATAATCAAGATCTAGTCAATATCAAACAACAATAATCATGGCTAAATCACAACCCCAGAACAGTGGGTTTTAGCCACACATGCTAGTGTATATCACAAATAGATTTAACTCCATTAAAAAATAAGGAAAACAAAGAGGAGAAAAGAAGAACTTGATGATTCAAACACTTATGGCTTCTTGCTTCTCTATTTCTCTCTCTAAACTCTGCAAATCTCCCCTTCCAGATCTTGGGCGAGCTTAACTTTATTTAAGATTGGTGGGTTCTCTCCAAAATTCCAATTTTACCCCTAATTACATTTTCCCGAACTGGACACGCGCGGTACTTCGCGCGTTACTTCACGCGGTATTCTGTCTCGGCTCTTCACACGCGCGAACAAGCGCGCGACTTTGCGCAGTACTTCGTGCATCTGGGCTTGCGTTTCTTCCATTTTCTTATCTCGTCCTTGTGCGTGCTCAACTCCGAGGGGTCGTCTTTTGCTCATAAATCATTCCAATCACCTTTCTCAAGCAACATATAGACTCCATTTCCTGAAATGCATACAAATCACAATTAGAGCCTATTTCTCATCAATTAACTAGAATATATCATTGGAATATAATCAAGCGGAAGCATAAACAATAGCTAAATCACCCAGATTTCGCCTCTTATCAACACCCCACACTTAATTCATTGCTAGTCCTCGAGCAATCAAACCATACTCTATAGAGAATCCTTCACTCAACTATTTCCCCCTAATGCATTACACCTAGAACAATGTACATATATCACGTCTAGCAGTGAACAATCCTAGCCTCAAAGCCGCCTCTCAAGTGCCATGCAATATTCACACATCTTCAAAATACTCTATAAAGTAGTCAAGACTTGCTTTTCCGTCACGAATCATATGCCCTCACAATCATATCAACAAAACTGAATTCAAATCACACAATCGAGTAGTATACTCACATATATCAACCAAAACACTCACTCTCACAATAAAAGTCACATGCATGCAATTGGTACCATAAGCTTGCCCTTAATGTGAATCTGTACTAATGTAGCTAGCTCGACCCAAAATCAATTAGGACTTTTTCATGGTTGTAATATGGGTGAAGGGACGGGTAGGATACATTTAGGGATAGTGACTGACACTCCTAAGCACTTTAACATATCACATGAGTATATTTTTAGCGTAGATTCTTCACCCGACCTTTCATTCACAAACAATATCATCACACAATTACTCCCTTCTTCTTTAAGCACTCTATTAATTCATACCCACTAGCTTGAGCAAGACACAATGTTTAATTTTTTTTAATGAATTTTTGCTAGTGGTGTGTTCGTTACAAAACAAGTGCACCCTTCAACCTTTTACTGGTTCCACTCAAAAGCCACCCCACACTTAATTCCTTCTTACTTCTTTTAGCGCTCCTCTCACAATTGAAGTGCTTTAAGAGGTGAAGGATCAAAACAATATCAATTAAGAACAAAAGGTACAGGCTTGTAACACGGTTGCCAAATAAAAGTCTAAAGGCTCAAAAGGGTTAGTTAGGGACAAATTTTATATATGATTAGCAATTAAGCTCAAAAAGATAAAAGAAGGCCTAAAATCATTTTTCAAATTGAGCATCACCTATGATTTCGCATCAACTCATATATCGGGCAAGTTCTAGACTCAAGTACAATGAATGGACTACACAACTACTCACCACACATGGCATATGACTCATTCAGATCAGCTCATCAAGACACTTCATTATAAGCATTCAGTTCAGTAGCAAACATACAAATTAAGGCACTTTCAGTGAAATACAACAATTAAGACTAAGCGTTACATTCTAGGGTCTATTGTGTTCAGGTGTGTCAACGCTATGGGTTCTCTTTAAATTTATAGCTCATAACCCATTACCCTGATCTACAAATCAAGACGAAAACAAAAATAAAAAACTACTTATGCCCGGTTCAAGATACACCCTTGGAAAAAAATTGCGGCTTAAAGAAAAACCAAGGGGGAGTTGCTAAACTACCTAAAAAAATTAAAAATTAAGCAAGAGATTCATACACATATATACATAGAACGAAGTGCCCCCACCCCACACTGAAATAGAAAGACATGTCCCCATGGGGTAAAAACAGTGAGGTGAAGAGACTTCCCTGGAGCTTCATTCTTGGTCGGAAACGGTTTCGAGGTTCACGTGGCAAGCACGCCCCAAAGCTCGCAACCAACCCATGAATTTCTTTTCTGACTTTACTTGTCGTTCAGCTATCTCATCCACACGAGTGCCCAACTCAGTCAATGATAAGCATATTCCAGCCACCTCCTGCTCCAATGTTGTGGACCGGGACAATCTGGCAGTTCCTGATATAGATGTTGCTCCTGACGGCGCTATTGTTGTTGGCTCCTCCATTTGTTCATCAGCGTCCTCCGAGGATGCATCAGAACTATTTTCATCATCTTCTTCTGGCGCTGCTACTGGGGCTGGTCCCACTGTGTTCTTGCCGGGTCGGATTGTGTAATCCCTTTTTACCAGCCCGTCTATAGTAATATTTTCAGGCACTTGCACTTTCGGGCAAAGCATAATCACCAAGGATGGGAAAAAGAACCCATACTGGCACTGAGGGCACCTAATAAACATCTCATCATGAATGACCTTGGCCATGCCGAATGGAAGCCCGTTGATGAAACACCAAATTAATGAGGCGTGGGGTTCATTCACCTCCGTAGTATTTTTGGAGGGGATGAGGCGACTGTTAATAACATAGAGCCAGCACTTCACCTCTATAGATAAAACGGAAGAGTGGAACTTTTCTCCGCGGTCCAGCCACTCCACTATTTTTCCGGGTACACCTATTGATTCGAAGAATCGATCCCAATTAGCTTATGTTGGGCGTTTGGACCACTCATAAAAATCTGTATTCTCAGGTAGTGGGTCAGGCAATTGATATGCAGTGCGGATAGCCTCGACGGAGGTATCCACATCCTTGTGTCGCACCGTGACCACGTGGTTGACATGCTCTGGCAAATTCTCATAGAATTCGTGAATAACCATTACATTCGCCTCCCCTTGCTCGTCAATGAAAGCTTGCAAACCCCACTCCATCAACTCATTGTACATGTGAGAACATCGGTCTTTGACCTTTTTGATGCCAATGCCTCTCTCCGGAATTGACTTCTTCGAAGCCTTCATTGTGAAATGGGTCTCAGCCTCAGGTGAGACAAATTTGTTACTGTCATAGGAGTGGGCAGGGGCTGCCCTTTGGCGACTTGAGGATGGACCTGTGGTCTGGCGCTTTCTCGGTGCCATAATACTTGCAAAACGTGAATACATTAGCTCAGCCCAACAAAAATAGTGTGACTTAATGCGGTTACTCAGACTTCACACGCAAAATTGGTCACAACTTCATAATCACGCTCATTGAGGCTTTTCTACAAATACCTTGTGGGCATCAGGGCCTCATAACTTTCTGCTAAAAGTCTTGCACAATGGCTTCCCACAAAGTTCATCCAAAACCCAAATCAAGTCCTACCCACCCCACACTTACAACAAACTGACCCCAAAACATTTTTTTTCCACCAAGATTGAACACCACAACACAAAATACAACTACACAAACCAATTGCATATGGTTCACACACAACAAAAAAAACAAAAAAAAAATTCTGAAATTATAACAAGAAAGATAGAAGAAGAAAAGAAAGGAAAAGTTAAACTAGTGCTCTTACCTTGTGAAGGAGAAGATGGGATGTGTAAGGGAGTTGGGGTAGACAGACGTGAGAGGGTGAATTGGTAGATGGCTGCTTGAAAGTTGGGGGAAGCATTGGGTTTGGGGTGTTTGGGTTGTGAAAGGGGGAATGAGGGTTTTGTTATTGGTTGGGAATGGACAAGGGGGGGTTAAATTAATTTATTAAGGCACAAACAAAATAACAAAATTTGTAAACAAAGAAAATGAGTGAAAAATTAAATCTAATAATAAAAGTGATGGAAATCGGACGGGGGTCGCGAAGTCGCGAAGTACTTCGCGCGGTCCATACAGAATACCTTCCCAAAGCGCGTGAACTTTGGACTTTGCGTGCTTCTTTGCGTGCCCTTTTTTTGTTCCAGGCAAAATGTTTTTCCCAGGTGCGCTAACTTTTGCGTGAAGTGAGCACGAAGTTGCGCGCCTGGGCGATTATTTTTTGATTTGTTCACCTGTTTTTGCTCCTGGTTGATGATCCTTTCGTCCGCCCTTCATTGCCTGCACTTGTTAGAAAGTTAAAACTCAAAATCAAACACTACTACTACCGTTGGGTTGCCTCCCAACCAGCGCCTTATTTACTATCGTGGCACGACGCAAAGTATCACTTACTCGCTGTGAGCACGTGATTTTTACCCCAAGTAAAGAATTCCAAAAAATTAAAATAAATAAAAGGGAATTAATTA